>JANDKJ010000207.1:0-67684 GCA_028551335.1 Armillaria sp. CMW 4456
ATGAGGAAGAGGCGTTACCCTCTTTTCATTCCCTAAAGCTAGATAAAATGCAACCAACCGTCGAAGCAGCTCTACATCAACACTTCACCGTTCGGAGGCTTTTGGAGAACATTGATACCATTTTCGACACATCTTACAGGCGGCATACACTCCACGCTGAGAACTTCATCGTACAATATTATGAGTTTGGCACCCTGTCCGCCTATCTCGTTTGATGCAGCAGCTTTGTCTGCATGGCGGATAATTCACTCGAACGTGTAGGACCAAATGATGCGGCGAGATCCACTTGTCGACAGCATAACGACTGTGTTCAGGGTCTATGATAATGGGGTAGTTTCCTAGACGAATATGGGCACGTCACATGCATAGTTGAACGAAAGAGATCTTGGCGACGTGCTAATTCCGATGAATGAACACGTACATTGAATCTCACCAACTGAAATTCAACCCCCGCTACCAAGTCTATTCGGTTGACAACACTTCCTACGACCTGTTATCAGTTTCTTGCTTGTACTTTCGTCTTCCATGGCTTACCGCAGTCGTGAAGTGAGCTGGTATAAATCGGTTACCGCCGCTCAGACAGCTCTTCCATGTATCCTGTCAAGAACTCGAACTCCACCGCAGGCAGACGTAAATCAATGGTACAAAATGTATTGCAGGCGACTGCACCCAGAGTCATCTGCATAGATCATCTGGTCTGAGAATTGTAAGAAGCGAAATATAAAACTCGTAGACTATTCATTGTTTCCGTAGACTCCGGCATAATTCCCTCCAGGAACGTAACAAAGCTTTGAATTCAGAACACTCTAGCGTTCTATAAAGCTAGGTAGGAAGCAACCTGCATCAAACATCAAGCCCCCAAAACCACAGAATGCAACGCACTTTCCTCACTATCCTCTGCCTTCTCCTTGTCGCAACTGGTATTTGCGCGGGAGAACAAGACCAAGTTCCTCTTCAAGATGATTCCCTCGATGATATCGAGATGGTGGCAACGCCCGTGGTTGACGACTTAAACACACCCACCAAAGCTAGTGAAGAAGTTCTGGTCACAAATTGGCCCACGCCCTCCTTCTACTACGGTTTCACTGATTGTAATTGTTACGGTGCGTCCTGGTACTTTTTCATTAATCTGAATTAATGGACAACCTATGACCATCTTGCAGGCGACGTATATACTAAGGGAAACCTCAACGCTATCATCATAAACGGAGCGAAGTCTACTCCCCTCCCTACTTTATACACGTACGTATACCCCTTAGTCCCATATCGTCGATGACTGATTTCACTTTTTTGGTTCCAGGAATGATCCCAACGACTACGCCCCTCGTACCCCGCACCTCTTCGCTGACACTAAGAATCAATTCCAGGGACAGTGGAAGAACCCAGCTTGCAGCAGGACTGGAGCGAATGGAAAAACTAACCTCGTTGAGTACGCTATCAACAATATACCCGGGACCAACGGGTACAAGTTTGATCGTGTTGTGTACACGCTTTGGAACGTCAACAAGGACCAGCCTATGTGAGTTCTAATCTTACTTTTCGGGTTATACATGGCTAAAACAGGTGCTCGATGTAGATTCTGTGGGTGTATGACCCATAAGGGCCAGGCGGAACGTAACAAATTCAGCTTGTGTGCGATGAGGTAGACTCCATTTGGGGCGCGAGATACTTTGAGAATTGTACGAATACTATGTCGAATATGAACCTATTTTCGGTTAGAACACACGCATCTGCTGAATAGGTGGAATACGGAGGTGGAGAATGAAAAAGACCGGTACGAAGAAATGATGAGATCCCTCAGACTGTGAAGCATATCGTCTGGGTGATAGGCTGGGGTTTTGTCAAACTAGAAGATTTGGGAACACCATTCTCGATTGTCCGACCAGATGGAGTAAAGAAGCGCAATATATCATTTACAGCACGAAGGTGAATTTGCGAAGGACACTAGCATGGCGTCAATCGTTGACTCATGGTTGAGGAGGATACATTGGCGTCGCTGGTGCTCGTCGAAACCGCCATCATATCTTGTAGATACTATTTCCTATTAATTACAAATCCTGTATTTGGACATATCTGCGTTCGTTACTCGCCACGAGTTCCAAAAACATACAGCATCTTCAAGGTCGAATTCGTTACAACATTGGCAATGACGTTCCCTGCGATACATTGCATATAAGCGAGCCGGTGTATCAAAGAAAGCTTCCTTCAAGGATACCGAAATTGAAGTTATATAGATGGACGTGATGTCACAGAAAAAAGAAACGACAACTACCAAATTTGTTCAAAATTAGTTCACCTGAAAGGCTAGAATTCCTGTCAGTTAAAAGCAGTAGAACATGAAAAAATGTTCTGACCTTCGATTGACGCTAATATTTGTACTCTACCTCCTGATGCGCAGAGTTGTTTCCATTGGCTACGTGTGTCAGCATCATGGTTGACCAGCTCCCCGAACCATGGCAAGGTGAATTCTTGCAGAGCTCCCCGATGTCTTCGGGACCGGACAAGTTCTACTAGGGTACGCATATCAAGTTTGGACCAACTGTTGACAATACAAAGTTTGGACATCTTCGAAAGTATCACGTTCTTTCCGGGATAGATGGTCAACGCATCCAGTAAGGCATTGGAGATTCTGAGACACCGGAGGTCAACCGTTAGGTAGCCTACAAAGTGAGGACAATTTTAGATCAATATGCAGTGGGAATTTCGACCGAATGCACGTCAAAATAAGGTTGGTGATCGTAGACGAGTGGATTGGATGAAGGGTTTGTGGAGGAGTCATCAAATCGAAGTCGACGTCTATAATTTCAAGGTTGGTGAGACCTGGCAGGTCAAAATGATCGTATGTGTTGTATGGGTGATGAGCGGGTTCAATCAGTTTCAACATGAGTCTGGTGAGCCTCGGAAGGTGAATTTTGGGAGACATACTTGAATACGAGCTGCAGGTGAGTGAGAGGGTTTCGAAGTTGACAAGGTAACGGAGGGTGGTGTACGTATTTTCCTTGAACTCGTTGTGGTAGTAGAGCCTGGCCGGCTCGTGGAATCGGCATCACGGGCCGGCTGAGCTCATACTTCCCATTATGGATGCTGTGTACTCTCTCTCTTACTTTAACTATGACTATTCTCTTTTGCTTCAGATTCATTACTTCAGACGCTACATACTATCAAAGACACAAAGATTATGACTAGGACTGAAGTTGGCATCCGAGCTGTACTCTATCTCTCAAGTTTCCACATTAATGAGCCAGGCCACATTGATGAGCTGGCACATTAGGACAACAAAGGACAGTAGTGGAGCATGTACAATGGATGGGATAGGCTTGATATCATCAATAAAAATGCATATGTGGACTGTAATAAAATTATTAGCTTACTTCTACAAATTAGGTCTTGTTTTTCATCATCATTCCCCTCCCTACCCCATCTTCAGCCAAGGATCTAGGTCCACGGTGGCTGGACCAACTCAGGGAGCGCTGGGAATCGAGTTTCAATGGTCTGGGTGTTAGACCCAACCTTCACGTGACTCTAACAATGACAAACAACCGGCTACTTCGTGCTCAAGTAATACTGGTGCGTCAACCTGTTAGCATGAAGTCAAGACTAAGGTCTCGGCTCTTTGGCTTAAGTGTGGAGTGAGTTTCGAGTAAGTTGGTATAGATTTAACTTAGCTCGAGGCTGGGGTTTTACCAGCACGAGCTGTCCTACTTAAATACACGAGTTGTATACTACTGTTGTACATTATTTAGGCGCCAGTGTTTGGCCAGTGAGAAGGGTCCAAAGCGTCAGCTGGACGAGTCGTAATGGTACAGTGAAAGAGAGTCCCAAAGATGGTGATGATAGCAAGGATAGCGAGAGAATCGAACGGGGTTAGACGAGCGAAAGAAGCGAAGCGCTGACTGAGCAGCTAAGGGATGAGTCTGGGGTTAGGGTGTGAATAGGGGTCGTCTCGTGACGCGATTAGGGGTTAAAATCATAACACTGGGCAACCGTTCGAATGCTGTGCAGGGTGGCAATCTCTTCCTATAAGGCAGTTGCACTCCACCTGGTTGGTTTATGCTTACCTGAACACCAAAATCTGAGGTGATGATACACTGGGTATCAGGCTACCCACAAATTTTGCGAAAATAAAGCATTATTTGTGATCTAGACACTGTATTGAGGGCTATAGTGGAGACTTCACACTGATAGCTTACTACTCAATTGGTTGTTGAGTTAACTGGAGTCAAAATGGACACAGGGATGGTACCTGGATGGGCCAACCCTCTATGCCTTTGAATCAGAAGACTATTCCCCACCTAAACAGACACACTAAGTCAAATCTAGGGGACACAGCCATGACAGTAGACCAAACATGAAGTAAAAAGAACATCTAGATCAGTCTCTAAGTCCTCAAAACAAAAGATAACTTATGAAAAGGACCTCTACCGAAGCCAGGACAAAACCTAAGGTCATTGTCTATAATCTAGACCACCTGACAGCATTTCCCACAACCCTAGAAGATAAAAATAGGTGTACCAGGCATTGAGATGTTTGATGTGATCAATTCACAATCATGGAATACAATCTCAGTACCCTCGATCAATCTAGGAGATCGACAGTCACCTCAGCAACTTGCACACTGCTGTGAGGAATGAATAAGGAAGCCATGCGGCTCTCCAAGATTGAATAACAGAGGACCTACGGAGTGGTGGGGCACTCCTAGATAATAGAATAAACCGCAGGAGCTCTGAGACAATGAATAAACGTCTCGGAATCATGTAACTCTTGAAAATACATGACTCGGTGTTTGTAAAATAAAGCTTGTATCATATCATAATGATCTAGATACAAGTCCCCTATACCTAGACGTAGAATACTATAAATTACCACCATCTAGACGCATAACAGCAGGAAAGCATTTTCCCTCATTTGTGCTAGTGGCTCATAGCTACTAAGTCAAATAAAGGATTTTATAAGTGCACATCCTCGACTGCGTGAATAAGTTTTACAAAGTCAACCAAGTGAACAGCATCGATCTAGATGAAGTAGAAAAGCCTAGAGAACTTAGAATTTGAACAATCGAAGAGTCTGTGTACTTGAAGTCAGGATCTGTGTATCCTTTGTAGAAGTCTGTGTGCTTCTTTGTCTCAAGTCTGCGAACTTGTGTAGTTGGAGTCTGTATGCTCTTTGTAGAACCAGTGTTCTTTGATTGTTTCAGTTTGAGAGTAAATCTAGATCAGCTTTTTAGCACCTAGATGAAGTTATCCGAGTCTAAACAACTCAAATATACCTACAAAAACCCCTTTGCACTTATACCTCGCTGTCACGATAGTGTATCTTGTGTAAACATTTACAAAGCCTTGAATAGAAGTTGAATTTGAGACAAAACTATCAAATCTAGGATAAGAGTGCTTCTACCATACTCCACCTTGAACTTAATTGGTGATTTTGAGTGTGTGTGTGTTAGAGTGAGAGATAGACTCTAGATTGATGATCTAGAGTCAGGTTTCTTTTTGTGCACTACCCATCACTGAGCACATCAGCGAGACATTCATTTTCCTTGGACAATTTTATTTGGACAACCATACATACCAAGTCATATGATTATGGGCTCTGGCGATGCATGAGCATGCGTATGGCTACCCCTTACCGCTCTATATGTATCATCTTGATGCGATATGAAATTACCTTACCTTTTGGTCTTGACACTATGAGCAACGAGCCAGCAAGCCAGAGCAAGAGCCTGATAACAATAGAGGTACGAGCTCTACCAACTGCTGTTTTTCTGATTCATGGTTAGATACAATTTTGTAATCTACTTGTCAATCCGAGAAGGCACGCTCACTCCATCTAGCAAGTATCTCATGACCTCGCAACAAGTCTACATCTCACTTGATGTACACTGTGACAGTGGAGCCCACCACGAGGGGTATTGAGTTGGCTACTTGCAGCTAAAATGAGCTGAGTGTTTCCCTTCATTCTCTTCTCAACATTTTTTTAAAGAGCCCCTAAGTTCAAGAAAATTTCTGTCTGGATACATCTCGACATTTGAATCATGTCGACTACTAACCAGTTTACCACTTTGCTCTACCCTATGCTGATACCAGGCACGGCGAATGCACCTCAATTCAATGGACGGTTCACAAAAGATTATCTCAGGTTAATTGAGCAACACAGAGCCACGGCTGGCATTACAGACAAGGACAAGCTCGTCGATTACATCTACTGATACTCTTCCAATGAGGTCAAAGAAGTCATATGCTATGTGCCAGAGCTAGATGTGGATGAGACTGGTAAGACCTGGGACAAAGCTAAAGCTAAGATGCTACAGTTATACCATGTCGGCGATGAGCCACCTGAAGTTTTGCTCGAAAATTTGAAGGATTTCTGCAAGCACCAATCTGCTAAGTCCTCATTTACTATGACCCTTGAAGTAGAAACTTACCAGTGTGAGTTCACTAAGATTGCAGCACCTCTTCTTAAGAAATCAACCATCATGAAAGAGGATCATGATTTCTACTTTGTAAACGGCATTCCCACATCAATGAAGGAGTGGTTCTTTAGCCAAGTTCCTGTCACAAATCACAAGAGATCTGCCCCTCCCTCAATGTCCGACTCTATCAAGATACTGACTTGCTGATTCGATACTGATAGCTTGATCTATGAGGATTGGCACCACATGAAGGAAAGAGAAGCCAAAGCAGTAAAGTTTGATGTAAATGGAGACAGGTTGGACTTGGATGCCAAGCCCTCTCTGCCATCTCATGCACAAACACCACCAGTGACTAAACAAGCTAAGTCTACTGTGCCCGATATAGATGTGCTTGCGAAGCAGTTACAGGATCTTTCACTGAGCCAAGCTCAGCTGATGGCTATGATGACAGCATCTATAAATGCCCTGATAGATCAACAACAGATGGCTCATGGAAATTCAGGATGATGTTTCATCTGCAGAAAATGGAATGCTCACCCGCTCCATCCTAGGCATTGCCAAGAGACCCCGAAGCTGATAGAAGAATGAAGGATGAAGTACGATGCCAATCAAGACAGGTATGTTCAACTAGATGGATCTGACCTCCCACAGACTCCACAAGGGTTCTATGGTGGGGTAGCAGATTGGCTTCGACAGATGAACCTGATGCCTGCCGACTCAGTGCCTGCACAAACAACTGCCAGGATGAGTTCATTAGGTCTTTCTTATGACCATTCAGATGTGCTCCAAGGAGACGTGTTTGCCGTCTCTTCTCTTTCTTTTGATGACAGATATTCGAACCCTTCGCTCCATTCAGGAAAAGATACTTCAGCAAGATTTGATCCCATGCAAAGGCCTGAGGATAAGGGTAAAGGGAAGGAGGTACCACCTGCCTTCATACCCAGGCCCCCACCTTCTTTTCTGCCAGCTGCGCAGAATCCAGTGTGCCCCACAGTTTTCCCTTCACCACAGCCTATGAGTACGACTCCCACAAATCTGGCACCAGTGCATACGAATGTTCAACCACCAACCAACCCTATCAATACACAAAAAGGATGGAAAAATTCCAGACCGTCGAACAACAAACTGCACAACGATGTGGACATGAAAGATGGTACACATAAATCAGCAGATAAGTCGTCTACTGGCCTCCAGTACCATTTTACTTCAGACATTCAGGAGATGTCAGATCCAAAGGCTGTGATGAAAAAACTCATGAATTTAGATGTTACAGTTCCACTTTTCCAGCTAGTCGGTAACAGTCTGGTACTCCAGAAGATGATGGCAGAAGCCACTAGGACAAAATGAGAATATGCTTCTAAACAAGCTGAGTACTCCTTTTATGATGTTGAATCATTTGCTGCTGACAATTCTGAACAGATAGAGAGAGTTGCTGCAATGAGTGGTTGCTTGTATGATGGGACTAGACATCTTCATTGCGAAGATGGCTCACATATGCACAAGTTCTTGCGCTGATATAGTAATGCGGTTGCCCAGGTGCCTTCTACTCGCTATTTTGCTATGATGATGGGTTCGTTTCATTTGATGATTAATGGGACTGACTTTACAGCTATGATCGATATGGGCTTGGAGCTAAATTTAGCCACCATTTCTCTTCCAGGAAGATGTGGACTGGCTGTCAACTTTGAGGGAATGAAGTGGTCCTTGAAAGGTATCCACAGAGATCCAGAGCGCTTGTTGGGGTGTGCCATGGACGTGCCATTGTGTATTGGCAGCCACGATTTTGTTCACCACTTGTTTATTTCACATCAAGAATTGGGAAAGCATGACACTATTTTAGGACAGCCTTTCCTTCAGTGGTTCACAGCCTGGCTTGATTATGATAGGACCGGACAAGTCAAGCTGATCCTCTGGAAAGAAGGGGACTGCCATCATCGTCCGACATTGGCTGTAGGTATTACTGATCCCAAGGATACATAAAATGCAACCAAGATATCCCATTTGGTGCACATGAGGACCACCCAAATTGAAGAAGTGACTGATGAAGAGGATTTTCCAGGCAAGGGAGGAGAGATTTGATCTTCCATACCTCCCACGCGATGCTGGGAAGATCGTTTGAAGCCCTGATGGGGAATGATGAGTACTCTGATTTTGACTCTCTTATTTATGCTATGCCTAACCAATCCTATGACTGTTTGATTTCTGACTATGTTAACATTACTAATACTGATATTTCCTCTATTATTTCTACTCCATGGACCATTCGAGCTCTTTCTGACCAATTTATTTATAGTAATGCAGCAGCGAAATCACCTTTACAGACAAAGAAGAAGTATAAGCCAGTACATCACAAGCATCGACCTGTGCCCACTTATATGCCAAATCCTGAGGCACAATACTTCTGAGAAATACCACCACCTGTGCCAATAGTTCTACCATTTACTTCCAACGATTACCGAAATTTGACGTATGGATCCAGAGTGATGCCGGACAGATTAGAAGCTATGTTAGAAAAGATTGAACCCAGAATTCTTTCGAAAGAAGAGATTGACTTGATAGCTTTTATCATTGTGAAGTGTGAGTCTGCCTTTGCTTTTGAGTACGCTGAAAAAGGTTCCTTTTCATGCGACTATTATCCCGACTATGAGATTCCAACCATTGAACATGTTCCATGGCAATTGAGACCAATCATGATACCCACAGCCATAGTGGATGATGTGCATTGAGAGATACTCTCCAATGAGGCTTTGGGCTGTTTCGAACTGACAACATCTAGCTACCACTCGTCTCTCTTTGCAGTTGTGAAAAAGCCAGGATCTGTACCACCAGTCCGACTTGTCATGGTCCTACAGGAGTTGAATAGTGTTATGATTAGGGATTCATCCTTACCACTGAATCTCAATGAATTTGCTGAGTCATTTGTTGGATATTCATTGTATGGCCTCTATGATCTCTTTTCAGGTTTCAATGCATGCTGGGTAGCAAAGAAATCCCAACCTTTGCTGGCTTTTCATTCCCCCACTGGAGCACAACAGCAGTGCACACTTTCTCAGGGCTACACTAATGCAGTACAGGAGTTTCAGAGGAGGGTACAGCATGCCTTGAAATGGCTGATTGAGCTTCAGATAGCAGACAATTTTGTCGATGATTGCGGTCTGAAAGGACCTACCACAAGATATAATGAGGAACTGATACAAGAGAACCCAAGGATAAGGAGGTTTGTCTGGGAATATGTGGAATGACTTGACATGTTTTTAGGAGCTTTGATTATGGCAGGAATCACTGCATCAGGGATGAAGGCTATTCTAGCTGCACAAAACTTGAGAATTGTAGGAACTATAGTAGCACTGGAAGGGTGGGTCTTGGCCCCTAGTGTGATACAAAAGGTACTGGATTGGCCTCATCCAACATCAGTCAGCGAGGTCAGGAGTTTTTTGGGACTTGTGGGGGGAGCTAGGAAATGGATAAAAGGATTTGCCATGATTGTGAAACCTCTCATGGTTCTTCTTCAGATCACAGATGAACCCTTCCAACTGATGATGGAAGCTATTGAAGCACAGGACCACCTCAAACACCAGATTGTCTTGCCACTGATATTGATCAAGGTGGATTATGAACAAGCTAAGTTGATTTCACATTCAGGCCATACATCAGATGAAGGACTTCTAGTTGTGGCAATAGATTCATCCTGGATGGGAGCCGGATGGGCTCTGTACCAGATTCATGATGGACAGAAGCACGTTGCACTTTATGGATCATGCATGTTCAACCAGACACAACAGAATTATGGACAGCCTAAAACAGAAGTCCTTGGTACATTTATGGGACTGAAGGACTTGCGACAACCAGTTTGGGGAGTACATTTCTGTTTAGAACATGATGCCATCTCGCTTGCTAAAATGCTTAAGGAATCAGATGATGTGCCTAATGCACCGATGCTAAGATGGATCTCATGGATACGGCTCTTCGACTTCAAAACTAAGCATGTGAAAGCAGAATCCTTCAAGATGGAGGATGCTTTATCTTGTTGCCCTCCATCAGAAAAGGACCAGACATATGACGATGTTGACACTGAAGAATTTTTAGATGCCTATGACATATGCCATGGAGCACGAGAAGGACTTGCAAGTGGAGTCACATCTACAACTATAGTGAAATTTATATTGGACTCCCTATACTTTCGACATTCAAATCCATTCATCAACATGTGGAATGAGGGGACAGGGATTATGCCCATGTTCTCAATGACAGGCACAATAGAATCGATACCAGAGCTAAGTAGAACTTCACTAAATTCATTTTACGTTGATTCGGCATTGCCGTATTCTCTGTTTCTAGGAGCTGCTATGTGGAATGTCCAACCTTGGAATGTTCGCTGGCTGCCAGAGTTCCAAGCTTGCAAAATGTTTGCTCTCATAGTGGACAAGATCCGGTTAGCTGAGGAAGAAGTGTGCATGGAGCTTTTACTCCCGCTAGGTCAAGATGAAAGTATTCCCCTCAATGAGACTGTGCTTGCATCAGTTGGTCACAAGCATGGGACCCATGACGCTGATGACTATGGTTATTGGCACCAGCTAAGTGTCTTTTTGAGGACTGGAACATACCCCACAGAGCTAAAAACTGAAAAGGAATGCATCCGATTTCTCAAACATTCACATAGATTCATCCTACATCAAGATCATCTCTGGCTTTCACCAAAGAAGAATGTGGGATCACCCCCACATCTCATAATCGAATTCATACCAAAGCAACAAGAACTTATTGCACAGACTCACAATGATTGTGGACATCGAGGAAGAGATGCAGTTTACAGGCTCCTACATGACCGGTTCTATTGGCCAAACATATATGACAACATCTCCTACTTCATACACTCATGTGTCGAATGCCAGAAGTCAATAAAAACAACACCGATCTTACCATATTCAGAATCGTGGCAAGCCCCCTTGCTTCGACACTTCGACCTGGACTGTATAGCTATGCCATCAGGAGTAGGAGGGTTTGAATACGTTGTGCAAGCAATCAAAAGGACAATATTGTGGGCCGAGGCTCAAGTGATCAAGAGCCAGACATCACAGTTGGTTGCAAAGTTTATATATGAGGAAATCATTTGTAGATTCGGATGCATGCCCTTATTCACATTTGATGGAGGGGCTGAATTTAAAGGTGAAGTTACGACCCTCTTACATGAACTGTATAACTGTGTCGTGATTTTTTCTACAGCCTATCACCCACAAGGGAATGCGCCTGTGGAATGACACCATCAGATGATCATCGACCCCTTGTTCAAATGTATGGGAGACACAAAGGGAAATTGGCCACAATATTTGCATTCTGTGCTTCTTGCATTGCATGTGACAGTTAGCCATGCTACAGGCTTCTCACCTTTTTTTCTACTGTATGGTGTGCATCCTATTTTCTCCTTTGATATTTCAGAGATCACTTGGCAGACATTAGACTGGGACAAGGTACATACTCATGATGAGCTGATAGCCATTTGGGCACGACAGATTTCAAGATGAGATGACAAGTTAAAGGATGCGAATGCTAAGCTCAGGGAGACACGGTGACAAGCTATAGAAAACCTAGCGAAGAGAGCTCACTTCAAGTTTGGGTTCATGGACTATGAGGAAGGAATGTACATGTGGCTATGAGAGTCACAACTGGATGAAATCAAAGGAGGAAAGGGCACATGGACATACTCAGGACCCTACATCATACACAAAAAACAGGATTGAGATTCCTTCATGCTGAGAGAACTCAGTGGAGCCATCATTAAGGGACATGTAAATATTCAATGGCTATGGTTATTCTATTTTCATCCGGATAACCAAATGCTACGCACGAGTTTGCATCTAAGGCCACAACAGACAGAGTTTGCTGAGTCAGGCTACTGCCTCAACATAGCTTGGCAGCTCATTGCTATGTGTGTGAGGGATTTGGAAGATGATTTCTACCAAAGCTGAGTACCCCTTTCCTTATCTTGATCATATCATATTTTACTGCTCCTATTTAATAGTGTTTTGGAACGACTTTCTTCAAATTCCCTTCAAATTTCTTTCCTTCTTTACCCCATGTACCGCCATTGCAATCCTCAATGCACGATACACAAACAGTCCACTCCCTTTGGGACAGGTCCTCACTTCAATGACTCTATGTTCGATGTTCGATTGCTCAACAACAATCCCTCATGGGGGTTTCATCAACTGTCAGAATTGGAGCAAGGGAACCCATTCGAAAGTGAATACCCACTAGCTAGGAATTATGGTGATTGTGTATCGTGCCCACAGATGGTGGATGACATGGAGTATTGTTCCAGTTTTCAAGGCAACTTAACTTTATGCTATACTTATGATTTTTCAGATGAGTGCTTACTAGGCAATGAGCTCGTTTCTCTTCCATTTGTCATCAGGATATATCAACAGGATAGGCTGCTAACTTGGCTAGAGATTCAGAATGCATTGCATGCACCTCATTACCCAGTGCCTCACAGGTACAACTATCCAGGCTATGAGAGCACCATCATGGGTCAAGGTCCTCGAACAGTGGAGTGGTTTAAAAAGGTGGTGCATCATTTCAAGTTAAACAATGAAGGCCAAATCATGGAAAGAGGTATGGGGCTTCCTGTGGCTACTGATTCAGCAGAGTTCAACTTCAAGACAATCATCGTGTACGATACCAGGGAGGTGTTGAGCCTTACACCCTCGGATCTTGTTACTATGGTTCAAACGGACACCTGCACATGGCATGTGGATGCCTACTGGCGAGCAATAGCTATTCAAGACCACCTGCATGCCTTTGGCAGCGTTCCTGAGATGTGCGTGGTGACAAATGCAGCAGGAAAAGCGAGACTTGTTGTTGATATGCATCCATTCAACTGGCATAACCAGGCAACGTGATGGGATTTTGAGGGTGAAATCAAAAGTATTCCCCTCTGTGGTAGTAGAGTCTGGCCAGCTCATGGAATCAGCATCATGGGCCGGCTGAGCTCATACTTCCCATTATGGATGCTGTGTACTCTCTCTCTTACTTTAACTATGACTATTCTCTTTTGCTTCAGATTCATTACTTCAGACGCTACATACTATCAAAGACACAAAGATTATGTCTAGAACCGAAGTTGGCATCCGAGCTGTACTCTATCTCTCAAGTTTCCACATTAATGAGCCAGGCCACATTGATGAGCTGGCACATTAGGACAACAAAGGACAGTAGTGGAGCATGTACAATGGATGGGATAGGCTCGATATCATCAATAAAAATGTGTATGTGGACTGTAATAAAATTATTAGCTTACTTCTACAAATTAGGTCTTGTTTTTCATCATCATTCCCCTCCCTACCCCATCTTCAGCCAAGGATCTAGGTCCATGGTGGCTGGACCAACTCAGGGAGCGCTGGGAATCGAGTTTCGACGGTCTGGGCAACCGTTCAAATGCTGTGCGGGGCAGCGATCTCTTCCTATAAGGCAGTTGCGCTCCACCTGGTTGGTTTATGCTTACCTGAACACCGAAATCTGAGGTGAGACATTCATTTTCCTTGGACAATTTTATTTGGACAACCATACATACCAAGTCATACGATTACGGGCTCTGGCAATGCATGAGCACACATACGGCTACCCCTTACCGCTCTATATGTATCATCTTGATGCAATATGAAATTACCTTACCTTTTGGTCTTGACACTATGAGCAACGAGCCAGCAAGCCAGAGCAAGAGCCTGATAATGATAGAGATACGAGCTCTACCCACTGCTGTTTTTCTGATTCATGGTTAGATACAATTTTGTAATCTACTCGTCAATCCGAGAAGGCATGCTCACTCCATCTAGCAAGTATCTCACGACCTCGCAACAAGTCTACATCTCGCTTGACGTATACTGCGACAACGGTTAGCTGAGTCGTCGAGGGAGGCGTGCTAGTCGGTCTTCCAGTTATGGATGACCATTTTGTGGATATCGTCTGTAAGGGCTAGGACATCACCAGAGAGGCTGACGGGGTGGAGCTCGGAAGGGAACGAGCGGAGGGTGTGCAAGCAGCCTTGGTCATTGATGCGGAGGAGGATGATCGTCTGATCATTCACTGACAGAGCCACGGCAGCCTTGGACCGTTGACCTTCACACCCACAAAGACGCCTCCTCCCAGGGACCACTCGGAACACCTCTTCCCACTCTCCTCATCCCACATGCTAAGCACTGACCAGATCCCCTTGGACACCATCACGACCCACTGCCAGCCGGGCAGGAACTTGATCTCAGAAACGAGCTGCCCGACCCAGGTCCTCTCACATGTAGGGGGGGCGAGGGCAAGCCAGCGGGTGGCGAGGTGGTACATGTGGAGGGTGCGGTGCTCGATGTTGGGGTCTGTATGGCAGAAGGGGTATCCCGGGGTAAGGATGTGGTGTTTGAAGGCGTTGGTCCAGATGATGGGGAGGTGGGTTAGGGCATGGAGGCGTTTTGTGGGTCTTTCTGAGGAGGGTGAGTGGTAGGAGGGTGAACGGGGGAGGCTTACCTGCCAGAGGACGAGGATGTCAGGTATGGAGAGGAAGCTGAGAGTGTCGATCAGGACGTCGTCTGGGAGTATGTACATGGGTGTTTGTGTCAACCTTGTCGGCTCATGGATCCGATGACTAAGTGGCAGCCTAGCGATTCATCATATTAACAACCATGCCCGCTTCGTCCTGAATGTTAGCAAACAATCGCCACTCCGTCATTCCCAATTCACAAATTAAGACTAACAAACTGGGATCCTCTGAACCTAAATGGCATCAGCCACTCTACCATTTGTTCCCTTCTGGACCGACACACCCAGGCGCAGTGCGTGAGTAAATAGTCTGTTCTGTCCTTCTTGGTTATCAATTAGACGTTCTAGAATGATATAGTGATGGATGAAACGACCTCCCTCCGAGCCTCACGTCCGCAATGAACAGAACACATAAATGCGCTCACATATACCTGGGCCATCCCGCCGTCGACCTGCCCACCACCAACCCCACCTTCCATAGTCGTTCCAAGTGGGCCACGCTGGATAACTCCACCCCAACCTCAGAAAATCATTAATTCAGCAAAGTGACATAAAATGCACGTCAGCATGTGGACGTGGTGAGGGCTGGACGGGTCCTAGGGAGCTGTGATGCAGTTTTCTAGGTCCAGGCTTTATCTCAAGTTGTACGTACCTCCATAAAAGACAGTGCATGACTGACTGGCATGAATGGTGTTAGTGCTCTGCATCCCACATCCCACCAGCTTCCATTCCATCTTTCCATCGCTTTACACAGGAAGATGACTGGGATACCTACTGCTCTAGGGTTGGCAGCCATTCTGCCTGCGCTGATGACCCACTATTACATACTCGCACACGCAGACAACAAGTACATCTACATCTACAACTAGAGCTAGATTCGGAGTCTGGTTCAGGATGCAGCATGGGCCTTACCGTTTCGCTACCAACAACAGTGCCGACTCGCAACCCAAGGCGCCAGCCATGCAATGCTCAAGACTTGGAGGGAATAACCACGTCAAGAAGACAACGAGGCTGCCTGCTTTGGTGGCAGACAGGCCCTAGGGACCCATGATGTGGTCTTCTAGGGTATACATATCTCCGTATAATGTGTAACTGATGTTGAGGTCGCAACAACTTGGGGACGGTGATCTCCCAGCCGAGTCGCTCATTTTTTGCTTTATGAGTCAGACGAGCGCCGATCGTCATAAGAGCAACGATTCAAGTGGGTGTCGCTTCGATAGGAAACAAATGGGTTTTCAAATCGATGTTATCAGGCACTTTGATTGAGTGTTACAGTGAGGTGACTCGGTTTCTGTTATCATTTCCAGTGAAAATGGCTTACTCATGTAGACAATCTAGAGTGATTTCTCCGTCACTGGAAGTGACAGAGGGATGTCCTCTCGCTCCTCTGTCAGATGTGTGATCAAATGATCACTCGACTCACTCGATTCTTACAGTCAACCACAAAACTCAGAGGCATCAAGGTTACCTGCTTCGTCCTAAATGTCAACAAGCACTCACCACTCTGTCGTTCCCCACCAGCTTCGTAATTCGTGGTTTACGAGTCACGACTAAGAGACTGGGTTCCTCCGAAGTTAATGGCACTGACCCATACCCTCTGGACCGACATCGTCTGCGAGTAAATGACGTGACCTGACCTTTCAATACCAAGTAGATGTTCTGGAACGATGAAGTGACTGACGAGATGAGATGTCCCGCCTCCAAGTCTCGTATCTGCGATGAACAGAGCACATATTCCCCCCACCCTCCCGCAACAACTACAACTAGTGTCTGGTTTGGCTGGCAATGTCGACCAATTCACAGTAGGAAGTCATATAGGGAGTCACCACATCCCAACTCTATTGTTTATACGCTGGCTGGCAAACTATGCCCACTGTTCATCTGTCGATGACACTACCTGCATGCAATCAACTAGCTTGCAGGTGAATCGATTCTCCGAGTCCTTTCTCGGGTGGTGGCTGTTCAGTTTTTACCTCTGGCACTGCTGATCCATTACTCATTTGTAATTTCCGACGGGGCCGATCACAGGTGGGGCGACAGTGGCTGTCGCTGGGATAATGCACACTCAGAGGAAACAAGGTGCCTAAGAAGAGTGGTGCACTCAGGCTACTGCCATCATGTGTAAGCATTTAGTCGCAATGCAGTGACATGGAGGAGAATGATAGAGAAAGTGTTTCCCTCCAGTCTGATGTGGGTCATGCAATCAAACAGAACACTCGATCCGTTGTGCAACTCCGACTCCATGTTATGTGGACTGCACTCACCGGCCGTGCTCAGACTCTGCGAAATCCCTTCATGCTCTCAACACTTTCAAGATCCAAGCCGAACAGTGGTCAGCATCATCACCATGCCAGTCAGTAGTCCACTGAAACAGACATTCTGGAATAAGCGACTGTGACCACAAAAGACGAAGAAGGATGTCATCACTCTTATTCCTATGAGCTGCGTCATAAAGAGCCCTCGACTCCCACGCCGACTCCATGTGGGGGAATAATAACAACAGCAAGTCTCAAAACTCTGTTGAACCTCTGAGTTCTTTTCACTGCCAGTTTGCTTTGACGTTCGATGGCTCGGAATGGGCTTGGACTTGGAGCCTAAATTTCTGGGTCTCTCCATCCTCACATGTGGATTGATGAGTTTTGTTTCATGGGGGATCCTGTCACCGGTGACAATGGGAGGAATCAAGATACAAAAGATACGTTCTACCGTCAATTAGGGAAGGAGCTGTGGATGTAAGGAGAGGAACAGGGAGGAGAGCGAGGCCTGTAAGGTGGGATCGGGGTTCACCGCATGTTCCACTAGTGGCCAACATGGTGTCTCACCACTAGCAGGATAAATTTTGCCGTGGCTGACTCGCTGGTATCGGTGCATCAGGGGATGGCTAGATGGGCATGTCCGTCATTTGGACTTGGGGCATAAGTTGTGGAAGGAAGGAGTGTGTCCTCACCAGCCTGGGAACGCTTGCAGCACCTTATACACTTCCTCCAAGCTCGCACCATCTTGCGGCACCAGATATAGGATCGTCCTCTTTTCCACAGGCAATATCTACGTCGGCCTAATTTGCATCTGTGCACACTGGCATTTCGGTGGTGCAAGGTATTGTTCTCCAACTATCCCAGGGTGATAATCTCACAACTCTGTGGAATGCTCGTTTCTTCATCTCAAGCTGCAGTTTCCACAACCGTCCCTGTCCCAATGTTATTGCCTAACGGTATTTGCTCACACCAGGCCAACCTCGGGACGTAGGAGAGCAAACATTATTCAAGTTCAATTTTGTTCAAGGGGTTAACCCGGCGCTTCGACTCCTTCCTGGGTATATCTAATACCAGTCCGAGTCATACAGCTACCCCTCTCTGGCATCTTTTACACAGGAAAAAGATGCCCCAGAAATTCTGCTGACAACACTACCTATATGAACTAGCCCTGGATCGTGCTTGTTTGAAATTTCAAGCTGATTTCGGATGGCGCCAATTGTCTGAGTCATCTCAGATTTCCGACGGCGCTGATCATCTTGGGATAGTGCACAGAGGGCGTGGGGCTGCAGGAATAATCCCCACTCTGAGGAAACCAGGTGTTTTGGAAGAGTCGTGAACTCAGGATACACAGGTTGCTGCCATCATTTGTCGCATCCTGGTACGGTGCGGTGACGTGGAAGAGAGTGATGAAGAAAGTGTCTTATTCCAGTTCCAGTCTGATGTGTGATGTGCGATTAAACAGAGCACTCGATCCTCTGTGCGACTCCGACTCTTTGTGGATATATGTTACGCAGCGCTCATGCATACCGGTTGCGCTCAGACTCGGACTCGGGACTGTGAAATCCCTGCATGCTCTCAACACCCTCAAGAGACTAGAGTTGTCAGCATCATCATCGTGTCAGTTAGTACCAGTTAACTCAAACAGACATCCTAGAATAAGCAACTGCGAACAATTAAGAAGGACGACATCACCTCCCCACTTGTCGTGTCATAGAGAGCGCTCGACTCCCATGCTGACTCCGTGTGGGAAATATCAAAAGCAGGTATCAAAACTCCGTCGAATCGTCGAACCGTCGGCGTCTCCGAGTCCTTTCCTCCACCAGTTTTCTGTGAGAGTACCGTTTCAGAAAATGCTCTGGGCACCACTGGCAGTCAGCGATAACAACATACTGCGTTATTCCTGGACTCTGACTCTTGCCTTGGATGGTAGACACCAAGCCATGTCCTTGAACACTGAGGGGCGTGTGTACTACTGTCGAGCAAAATGTGCTAACATAGACCAATGCGTTGGGCGAGGTAGACTGGCCGTTATGCCCACCCAGCGCTTTCTCATGCCTGTTACTCCGGGTCTGTATGCCCTTCGAGTTGAAGTTTTGAGCTGCTTTGCTATTTGCGCCTTTCGAGTGACATCTTTTCAAACTCCCCAGCCGTCATGTGTCGTGCCGCTCCTGGCCCCCCAGTTTCAACGATAGTAACACCAGACTCCACACAACATAGTCTGGGAGGTAGCGGGAATCGAAAGATACGTTCTGCCGGCCATTGGAGAAGGAGCTGTGGGTGGAAGGAAAGGAACATGGAGGGGAGCGAGGCCTGTTAATTCTGCGTTGGAGTTGACCATAATGTTGGCTAGTCTCGCTGCTAGTGGTCGTCTCAATGTCTCACTGCTGGCAGGGTAAATTTCGCTATGGCTCACGTACTGGAGAAGTTCCGCTACGTGTAATCATCCACAGCTTGGAGGTGGCTCAATCTGCTTCTTCGTCATTGCGCCTGGCTTCGCATGGCGTGCCCGACATCAAGAACACCAAGCGCGTCGATGCGCGGGCCCCTTCCATCAAATGGAGCGATAGCACCTGCCCTCCTGCATCTGGCGGGTCTCAAAAGGGTACCGGAGGAGGCTCAGGTTCGATGGATGTCGCACTCTTCATCTCAAACGACACTGATGTCTACTTGTCAGTCTGCGCGTACAAGTGGAATGGGATGGATTCTACCTTGATGAGACACCGAAACAGTAGCCCAACTAGCCCTTCAGATCGAGGCGGAAACGAATCTGAGAGTGAAGGAAGTGAATTTTGGCTGAAGCCTGCGGAATATTGACGGTACAACAAACTAGGCCGGTGTCGTTGGCTAACCGATCTTCGACTGTCTTTGTTGGAGGAACTTTCCAATACTGTTGGACCTCTTGATGGGGAGCCGAGTAAATGCGGCTATACGGAAGTCGGGAGAGAAGTCGGGTTTTCGGGAGATCCGAGGGGAAAGAAGGGTCGCAGCAAAATAGAGGGCCAACGCCTTTTTTGGCTGACTTCCATTTTTGGTCAATGCTACAACTCACCATCACGTCTCCCACTGACGACTTTCTGTAACGGTCTTACTCATCACGGAGAAAAGCTCTCGCCCTCCGCACAGCCTCAACACTTCTGCCTTTCCTAGCACGCGTCCATCCACGGTAATCGACACACACTCGTCTTGTCAACGCTGCATTGTATCGCGCAAGGGCAGCACGAGACTGCTTTTGATTTCGTCATGGTATTTTATACAGGCAAGGAAGGTGTGGTGCTAGCTGGAATGTTCAGGCGAGGAACGTGGAAGGTGCTGGCGGATGCGATGCGGGAGGGTATACAGCACCCAGTTGCCATTGGTGCGTACTTGTGCCGTTTTTCCCTATAGTTTTTAAGAAGTCTTTCAGCCGTTCATCCGTATGTCCTGTGGTACTGAAGTTCTCTCTCCTCAAAAACCCCCATCAAGACCCGAAGCAACATCGTACACCCTTGCATCATTTGTTGTATGGTACCATTTTGGTACGGATGGAGAGATACGCTTCTTGTCAGCTTGTATGCAGCAATGACGAGACACAAAGTCTACACGAACTATACTTCTACCGGATCTACAAAATCACAGGACTTATCATTCGTGGCTAGCTCTGGCTATCATGAACGGGTCAATACATTCAATTCGACGAACAGACTACCCCCAACAAACTCGTACCTCACCTGCTTTTCGAAGACATCGACCTAGTTTGGTGACGTCTTCATCTTATTGTACGGGAGAGGTAATCAAAGTGTCCGCTTGTCCCGAATTGGGCTGACACTTTGCTCATATAGGTATTTTCTTTATAAGACCTTCAGGCAAGCCCTCGCTTCTAAATCAAGCCCATTTCCTTCTATATCAACGATGGATTTGGTCGTGAGGGAAGCATGGCGCTGATTACAGTGCTTTCATGCTTTCATGCGCTCATCGTTGTTCATCACCCATGAATACTTCGTCCCCTCAGACTTTGTTTGCTCCGAGCCGTTTGACGAGCGAGGATTATACTTTCGTAGGAAGAGTGTCCAAAAGCTTAGGCTGGTACCACTTCCCTCCCCGTCCAGCACCTAGTGATTCACTTCCCCACCGACCGCGCTCATGGCTCCCTGCTCTGGATAATTAATAGATCGTTGCCTCGTTATTCCACAACTCGCTCACCAGAACTGTCTGCGGGGAGTCTGCGGCTACCAATGTAGGATGGAACTGAAAGGACACTGTTTCTTCAGTGATCGTCGGGGTGTATACAGTCGAAGACTGGAGCCACTGAAGGCCACATCTGTTCCACGCAAGAGTGGAATGGTTCGGCTCTTTTCGAAAGAACAGCAGACATCGGCGGAGAAGGTGCTGTGCTGATCGCGTTGCACCTTTGCCTCAGTATTGCAAGCGAATGCAGCGCACAATGATACCCCCGTCATGTTGAATCTCGTGTCTGCCCTGACTCTCGTATGGCGAGGAAGTACAAATGGGGTTCATTGGTATATTCCATGACAATTGGACACGAATATTGGACGCACAGATGACTTCGGTTTGGCTACTAGAAGACTTCGAAGAATGTGTTGGTGCAAGTGTTCGAGCCTTACCAGACGATTGCGATTGCGATCTCTCTCTTCCTGCATCGCACGTCAAGTTAGTACATCGGAAATCTTCCTTATACTCGCGATGTCACTGCTGGAATGATCCTGACTCCCGTGACGCAAGTATCAGATGTACCCGGACGACTCGGAGCCACCACAATGTTGGGGATGAGTCATAGTCTAACAGGCACGCCATGTTCTTTCAAAACACGATCAACCAATGTGACTGATCTTCTCAACCAGGCTTTGACACCCTTGTTGAGTATCTGCCTTACTGTGCAGTGTGCTGCAGCCCGCAAGTCCATGTCCTGTGATTGCTGCCAAACACAATGGCCGTTCTGGCCCTGTACCACCTCAGTACAGTTGAATCGCCGAGTGGGTATTCCTAGTAGACGGTCGAATGAGGGATACATGTATGATGTTCCTGTATGCTTCGACTCCAGGTACCAGTGCTGCTGCCAATGTCGTGCACACTTTTGCATTTTCTCCGACAAGCCTTTCCACAAGGGGTGGGAGTGTAATCAAAGCGAACAGGCAGTCTGCTGTTCTACACGGAGGGCTGGGCTAACGACATGATGTCGGTTCTCAACGGGCAAGGAGAAGAGTACGCCGTGGTGCTCTCAGCGCTTGTCAGAGACGTTTTGCGTTTACCTTCTCAGCTATTCGAAAAATTTAAGTCTGTTTCAGTCGTGGCGCTGCGATTTGACAATGAAACAATGTTGCATGCTATTTTGGATATGAATGTTCGATGCTAGGCTACAGATGTGTGTATGCATGTAGATATGTATACATATGTACTCCGGAACGAAAAGAAAAGACAGATAGACAGTTGGAACGGACAGCAAAAGAATTGTGTGAATTTATGTCCAATACAAATGGGTACCGTGGTGAGAAAAGAAAAGAAAAGCGTACGTGAATGCCAAGACGTCGCCACGACGGCTTTGAAGACCGTTGAACAACCTAGGCGGAGAAAAGGAATACGAAGGATGGTGGTGCTTGAGGAGGGGGGCTGAACATCGCGCTATCCGAGCTCAGTCGTCAATGCTTGGAGGTGTGGGTCCCGAAGACGGAGATGACGAGGGAGACGATCGCTTGTGAGTATATAGAATGGCCTGGGAACCGACGCTCAGATTAGTACTCGAACACGAGCCCTCCGACCCAGCGTATATATTCGCTCAGATGTTTGCATTACACCCACCACCCCCACCCGTCGCTTTTGCTTTTGCTTTTGTTTTCTTAATCATAGTACACCGGATTGTGACGTCACCGCAGTTATCATTCCTCCTGCAAGAATATGTTCGTACATTACTTACGGGCCATCGAACAATGTGTATGGGATTGTCTCTGATGTGGGTAATGAACACTAGGTCTGTCAACCTCTGCTCAAGTATACGAGTGCGTACAACAGCATTGACTAAGGTTTCTTTCTTCTTTCTCATGGCTGGCATGTATTTCATTCTCGTTCCTATTTACACTACTCACCAAGTGCTACTCGATGCCAGACTACAACCCCACAACCGAGACCTTACCAAACGCCGATCCCAGAGCGACCAACCCACGCTCCTCATCATAATCTAGCGCCGTCCAATTATTCAGCCCATTCCTAGCCACCTCCCTCACGCACACTCCGCCACCACTTGCAGGGTTAAGAGGCCCAGGAAAGGCCGCAGCGACGAGAGCCTCAGAGCCATCATGTTCCTCCCAGTGAGCAGCGAGGGCGCGGTCCGGGGGGCGGATCCACACGGCGGTGGCGCATGCACCGAGTCTGATGTCCGGGCAACGGAGGGCACCGCGTCGGTCGGGGAGGGCGCATACTAGCGTGGGTGGGAACGAGGTGAGGGAGTAGAGCGCAAGGGAGTGGACATCCGATGCCCATGGGTTGTCGCTTTGGGAGCGGATGAGGATGGCGGTGGCGCTCGCGCATGTGCCGTCGACCCACCCGAAGGAGTGCGTGGCAGTGCAGGTGAGGGTCGTAGGGTCGTACAGGGAGACGGACCGTGCGCAGACGACAAGCAGGCGGGAAGGGGAGAAGACGACCTGGAGGCAGTGCCCACGGTTAGCCGAGTCGTCGAGGGAAGTGTGCTGGTCGGTCTTCCAGTTGTGGATGGCTACTGTTTTGGAGGTGTTGTCTGTGAGGGCTAGGACGTCATCAGAGAGGCTGACGGGACGGAGCTCGGAAGGGAACGAGCGGAGGGTGTGCAAGCAGCCTTGGTCATTGATGCGGAGGAGGACGATCGTCTGATCATTCACTGACAGAGCCACGGCAGCCTCGGACCGTCCGTCCGAGTTGACCTTCACACCTGCAAAGACGCCTCCTCCCAGGGACCACTCGGAGCACCTCCTCCCGCTCTCCTCATCCCACACGCTAAGCACTGACCAGATCCCCTTGGACACCGTCACGACCCACTGCCGGCCGGGCAGGAACTTGATCTCCGAAACGAGCTGCCCAACCCAGGTCCTCTCGCGTGTAGGGGGGGCAAGGGTGAGCCAGCGGGCGGCGAGGTAGTATGCGTGGAGGGTGCGGTGCTCGATGTTGGGGTCCGTGTGGCAGGAGGGGTACCCTGGGGTGAGGATGTGGTGTTTGAAGGCGTTGGTCCAGATGATGGGGAGGTGGGTTAGGGCATGGAGGCGTTTGCAGGTCTTTCTGAGGAGGGTGAGTGGTAGGAGAGTGAACGGGGGAGGCTTACCTGCCGGAGGACGAGGATGTCGGGTATGGAGAGGAAGCTTAGAGTGTCGATCAGGATGTCGTCTGGGAGTGTGTACATGGGTGTTTTTGTTAACCTTGTCGGCCCGTGGATCCGATGACTAAGCGGTAGCCCAGCATAAACAACCACAAAACTCTGCTTCAAGTTCGTCCTAAATGTCAGCCAACAGTCGCCACTCCGCCATTCCCGGTTCAAAAATCAAGACTAAGAAACTGCAATCTTCTGAACCTAAATGTCATCAACCAGGGTATCCTGAACCTCTGGACCAATATCGGTACGTCAACATCTACTAAATGACCTGACTTGACCTGAGTCAAGTAGACGTTCTAGGACGATGAAGCAACCGACGACCCGCTTCCGAGTCTCATGTCCGTGATGAACAGAGCACAGACGCGCTCACACATATTCCCCCCATGCCGACACCACCCGCACGTACGCAACAACTACAGCTAGAGCTTTGGCTGGTGATATGAACCCATTCAGGAAGCTAGATAGTGAGTCACCACACCATACCCAACTTCTTCGTTTACACACTGGCAGGAAAATGATACCCACAGTTAAGACGGCTGTTCTGTAGACGATACTACCTGCATGCAATTAACTAGCTTGCAGGTGAATCAAATCTCCTTTCTCGGGTTCGACTTTTCCCTCTAGTGCCAGCAACGCGCTCAACCCTCCGAATCCGTGTTACATGGCTATGCTCACGGATACCAGCCGCGCTACCCTGTGTATGCATTTTCCGCCAGCTTCATTGATTCCCGGATGACTAAGAGAGTGGGTTCCTCTGCAGACGTTCGTTACTCCCGTGCGTGTCGATTACTGGTGATTGTCCTCAGGGTGTGGTCCTGGTGAGTTGTTCGCTCTTGCCCTGACTATCTCCTGGAACCGCATTGTCCTTCCGATGTACCGAAACAGTGCTGTTACCGCCACAGGCCCATTCCTTGCCTGAGGATGATGTTCAGGGTCTCACACCGGAACATCAGAGGCGGCAAGAACAAAACACTCGGGGAAGGACCTCCCGCTTGTGCTCAGTCCATTGCTTATTCGGGGCTTGTAAGTTAGACTCAGACTCGGAGAATGCTCTGGTGCTACTGGAAGAGCATTAGGGTGATGGATGGGTGCCATGTAACATCATTCGGGACTCTGTGCGTGAGTTGTGGGAGACATCTCCATACCCCTCTCCATCATTTATGCAGGAAAATAATGCCCACCATTCAGCGTTCGGATGGCTGTCCTGCCGTCAACACTACCTGCATGCGATGACTGGTTGCAGATGAATAGGCTCCTTTCTCAGAGCGGCGGCCATTCAACTTTTCCCTCTAGTGCCAGTGCGAGCCCATCACTCATTTCCAACTTCAGACGGCACCAATCATCTTGGGTGTCCAACAGAGGACGTGGAGTTGCTGCAAAGCTAGGACAACTCGGGGGAAACAGAGGTGTTTTGGAAGAGTGGTGCGCTCAGGATACTCAGGACTACTGCTATCATTTGTTGCATCCTGGTATTGATGCAGCGACATGGAGGAGAGCGATGGAGAAAGTGTCTCCCTCTAGTTCCAGTCCGATGTGGGATGTGGGATTAAATAGAGCACTCGACCCTCTGTGCGACTCCGACTCCGGGCTGCACTCGGATTCGGACTCGGACTCGGGACCTTGTGAAATCCCTTCATGCTCTCAACGCCCTCAAAATCCAAGACTGGTTAGCATCATCATTGTGTCAGTTAGTCCTAGTTCGCTCAAATAGCAATGAAATAGACATCCTAGAATAAGCGACTGCGAACAATGAAGCTCGCTCCTCCGAGTCGTGTCATGTGTGATACGAAGAGCGCTCGACTCCTATGCCAACTCCATGCGGTTAAGACGTACAACAACAGCAGGTTTCAAAAATTCTGTTGAACCTCCGAGTCCTTTCCACCACCAGTTTCTTGTGAGAGTGATGCTCCAGACTCAGGCTTGAAAATGCTCTGGGCACCACTGTTCACGAATCACTCCGTCGACTAAAACAAGTGGGATCCTCCGTAGATGTTTGCTCCATGGGCTGCGTCTCACCATCGGCAGCATAAATTTCGACGGGGCTGACTTTGACTCGGCAAATGTTCTGGTGCTGGGGACAAATGGTTTGAATTTAATATTATTGTGCAACGGCGTGGGCCCCATGACGGACGCGACATTAGACTATCCACCTGCCTCCCTCTTCCAGCTCCGAAAGCCCTGCCGATGGGCACCATTCTCTGACACTTCAGAGTCTCCGCCTCCGTTTATTTGATTACAGCTGTTTCCTTCCACCTTGGCACTTGCAGTCTTGTTCGTTGAGTTATGTGGCTTGTTCACCATGCCCCGGCCGGCACTGAGAGGAATAGGAGGATATACAGACCCCACATCCTTTTGGTATGGCCGTGCGTGTCGATTACTGGTGATTATCTTCAGGGTGTGGTCCTGGTGAGTTGTTTTGCTAATGTCTTGAGGTGCACATTAGTGAATTGGTGTTGTTCAAGTGATAGCTGTGTTTTCTCTTACAGCCCTGGCTGTTTCCATTTATGCCTGGAACCGCTTTGTCCTTCCTATGTACCGAAGCAGTGCTGTTACCGCCACAGGCCCATTACCTGCCTGGGGGCAGAGCTAGCAATGCCGTACACGGTTGAAGTGGGTATTAGACTAAATTGGTTTGAGCTCACAAATGAGTCCAGTAATTATCACTGACCTGACTCTGAGGGTTAGACGGGAAGACGTCTAGCTGCGATGGGAAGTGCATTCTTCTTTTCAGTGTTATTTATGTAGATCAGATAACAACGAAGTCTTGGTCATCTCGGTCACAGTTGTTCGACGAATCGGAATATCACTCTTAGGCGCTCACATAGAAGAACGCCACTCTTACGGATCTATAGAGTACCTGGATCCTGATGCTACGCTTTCGCCCCCCTACGCAGAGCTAGCAACGCGTACACGGTTCAAGTGAGTATTAGACCAAATTGGTTTGAGCTCACAAATGAGTCCAGGAATTATCACAGACCTGACTCTGAGGGTTAGACGGGAAGACATCCGGCTGCGACGGGAAGCGCATTCTTCTTTTCAGTGTTATTTATGTGGATCAGATAACACCGGAGTCTTGGTCATCTCGGTCGCAGTTGTTTGACGAATCGGAATATCACTCTTAGGCGCCCACATTGAAGACGTCCTGTACCCACGTGTACTGCTGTCTTCCTTCCTCATCCACCAACCCCCATGTCATCCCACGAAATCGACAGAACCCCAGTACTGTCTTCAGATCCAGGGCAGGAGGGCGATTTCATACACGACGATGAAAACGCTGGTTCACAGCGAACTAGTAGGGAAGACGGTGCGCACGAGCAGGAATCAGTTGAACCCGAGACAGGGTCAGGTGGAGCACAGCAAGCGCATCCAGCCCCCGTCACTGCCCCATCAACGTCTGCTCCTCCGGCTGCCACAACGAGGCTCTTTGGGATTAAAAGACCAAAGTTTACGCCTACGGCAGGTGCGCATCTTTTTTCTCTGATCTTACATCGTGTCTCATCCATGAACAATCAGGCAATGATAGGCACAACGATGAACAGAAGTACCCCGAGGATGCGATCCATGAAGAAATGGGACCAGATGCACGGGTCTGGAAAACGTACGAAGATGAAAGTAAGAAAATGGATGCAAACATCCTTGAGGAATGTCGGGAGACTGTTGACGTATTGCTCGTGTTTGTAAGTCCTTTCGTTGCTTTGCTTACTTCATTACTGAACCACGTGCAAGGCGGGTCTTTTCTCTGCAATCGTAACAACCTTCGTTGCTCAAACTTCGCAAAGTTTGCAGCCAGACTATGCGGCCATGTCCGCCTCTCTTCTCTACGAATCGGTCTCGATTCAACGTGCTATTGCCAACGGTTCCTCTGTCGACGCCATCACTCCTTCACCCCTCAACCCCACCATTGCTTTTGTTCCCGCTACTACGGACGTCTGGGTGAATGGGCTGTGGTTTATCAGCCTGTTTCTCAGCCTGACTACCACCCTTGTCGCTGTTCTAGTGAAACAATGGCTTCGCTATCATGTTGCCCCCCCTTCTGGAACAACGCGTGAGCGTTGTGTTACGCGACAGTTCCGATATGCTGGGCTTCAAAAATGGCATGTTCGTGACATTGTAGTAATGCTCCATGTCTTTATGGACGTCGCTCTTGCAATTTTTCTCGTTGGCTTGGTTATCTTCCTAAAATCCCTTCAACCAGCCTTATCATGGACTATTGGTGGAGGAACCTGCCTCATCTACATGATGTATGTGGTAGCAGCCATTCTTCCTGTTCTTTCCCCTGGATGTCCCTACTACATACCTCTCTGTGATCTTCTCCATTTCGTCATCCCTCAAATCTCTTGGGACGATAAAGAGTCTTTCCTCGATGCATATAAAAAAAGATCATGGTTCGAAATGCTCCACTATCATCCTCATATAACACGACGAAAATTTCAGTTGCTGGCAATGAGAGAGTCTGGGCTTGTGAATGAATCATTAGCTGACTTGTCAGTTGATGCACTGCATTGGCTCCTCTCAGTTTCATCCAGTACTGTTCAAAGTATAGCGATACAGGCCTCTGCGGCACTGCCTTTGGAGTTGGCAAAAAAATTCCAAGACAAGAGTGCTCCTGGAAACATTGCTCGCTTGCAGCAATCCTTGCTAGAGGATTGCACGCGACCGTCTTCGGAAGGACTCCGAGAGCCGCTTCCAGGTATGGAATCAAAAGCTGGACGTTTACTTCGCTCTTCTGCTTGTACAACATCACGTTTCTGCTTTCCGCTTCTCCCTGGTGACAGGGAGTTGTCCGACCTCGCAATTACGATCCTATCGCTTGGCCATTCCCTGTATGATGCAGAAACAGGTGCCCATGTTGATCCCAAACCATTCCTCATGAATATTGTCTATTCTTCAAAAAAGCTGCCATTACATGTTTGGAAAGATCTTATGATGCTGCACAGAGACACCATCTTTTGTCAACCGGATTCACTCCAACATGGTCATTCCAATATATTTCCCCTTCGTGTATGCTCTGCCATTTTCAGACTGTACGAAAACAAGAAGCCTTCCCTAGCACAGTCCTTTGATCCGCCTTTCCCCGATTTGGAGGAAGCATTGTTCCATCTTTTTGACGAATTTCACGACTATATTCTCCGCATTTTTCCTGAATTTGTCCAAGAATCATATTCATCTAGCCCATCAATACCGGAACGTTCAAGGTTTTTTTTGGCCGCTATCAAGTTTTTAATACATGCATCCCCCCTTCCAAAGTCTCCGGTGTCTCGTACCACCATTCTGTCCTTCGCCAATGCATTGAAGATCATCTCTCACAGACCGGTCGAATATGAGGAAGCTATTGTTCTTATAGACATTCTGGGGGATGTCATGGCTTCTGATGTTATTTCACTCCATACAGAATCGGATTTGACCAGATTGCACCACAATATTGTCGATGCCTATCAGTATTTGGCACTGAAAGCCCCTACCACTTTTACTTTGGATAATCTTCAGTCATTCATCAGATTTGTAAACAGGCAATGGGTCGAGCAAGTGGATTCATCCTTCATGTCCTACCACGCTTGCTGGGTGTTGATGCATCTTCTCAAGGACCGCAATCCGACGGCTTTTGAGGCCTTTCTCCTGAATGATTGTCTTGGATTGTTTGGAAGCCATGGCTTTACTATAACAATGTATGTGCTCGTTGACACATATATTGCGGCAATTTCGGAGATGCAACACAATCCAGATGGAACCATGGATGCAGAAACACTTCAGCAGCACATTAATTATCTTCATGACCCATCCAATCTGTTCACTGTGTTTTGTGTCTTGGTCCTCTATCCCTCCTGGTATACATATATGACTGATATGTATAGGAGGATCAAGCGACTGGTGCAGCTGTATGGTCCAGGAGACACTGCCTGGGCTGAGTGTCAGACCAACCTTCATCTGTTATTAGGTGATGGTGTGGACTTTTTCACTGACCCGCTCATAAGGTCACTTCATCATGATACATCTGGTCGACCGCCGTACCATGAAGTGGAATCCCTAAAACGCAGGATCAGAACTGCGATAGAGATACTTGCTAAGATTATCAGTGGCATGGAGCCTATTGTGAGCTGGCATTCCATTCCTCCAACAAATTCTATCTTCCTCTCACAGTCAATCCAGATCAATTATAGGAAAATTGTGGGATGGTGCCCTCGCCGTGACCAGATCATCAATCAAAGCACAAGTAGGGTTTAGCTACTAGAGAGTTGTTTTATGGGACAAAGGTACAAGCCTTCAGTGGATTCGATGGATGCTTGGGCCTTTCACATCTTTCTAGTTCAATGACTTCCTTACGACATATTGTCCATTTATAGCCAGTCATTTGCAGGCTGGGGTATTGTCGCAGCAATCTAACGGTGGGCATGACTCCATGCTTGTTTTTTCTATTTAGCATCATATTGATGAAATCATGAAACATGACTGTTTGGAACTCATAAATGACTTCAACAAGCAACCCGACACTGAATTATATCTGTATATCGGTCCTTTGCGCCCCGCAAGACAGATATCTCGTCCATTTAATTTTGGTGTTACTTGTCACCACCGACTTACTCCTGAGGATATTTCTCATTTCATAGCTGTTGGAAGTCGCAAGACGTGTCCTGCAATCGACTAAGAGCCTCTTTCCTCATCCGGTCACGGTGTTTCTCTCTGTCAGTGCCAGTCCGTCACTCATTTCAGATTTCGGACAGCACCGTTTATGTCGGGTGTCCCAGTTCAAATTGAGGTCGCTGAAATAAGAAACAAGTGGGATTTAAATATAAGCACTTTGGTTAAGCGGCACCATCAGGTTACCACTATCATTGGAGGTAGTTTACTTGAATATACATTCTAGAATGATCTGGCGAACGAGAACGATGAAGAAATGTCCTCGCTCCTCGCTTCTGATGTGCGATACAAAGAACACCAGACTCCGATCCGTGTGGGAACGTGGTGGGAACAGCTTTAACCTACAACCGTTGTGTCTCCTTTCCCACCACCAGTTCAAGCCGGCGATAGAGAGTGTACTCTATAGGGTCTTGAAAGTTGTACACTCGCACTTGGAGAGAGAGTCAACCAATACGTATGTGGGAACCTTACTACTGCCTGAATGGACGATGGTACAACCGAAGGTACACAGCGAAGGTAACGTCAGCGAACATGGGTCATTAATGGACATATCTCACCATGTTGAATTTCTGCACAAGCGTCGCCAACGTCAACTGCTTCTGCCCAATGTACGTCCCGTGCCAGGCCTATTCCCTATCTGACTTTTCCCTTCCATCCCTCAGCGCCAACTTCTCCTCTGACTTGACAGACTGCGTGACGTCCCAGTGTCCTAACCTCTTCACGTCCGAGGGGCTCGCACAGCAGTCCTGCGCACTGGCGTCGACGAGTGTATCATTGTCGTTTAGCATCACATCCCTCTCTTCTTCTGCCTCTTCCTCTTCCGCTTCCTCCTCAACGACGAGCTTGGCTTTATCTTCATCAGAATCTAGGACGATCACAACACCAAGCTCCACCGGCATGCGGATAGTAACGTTCGTACATTACTTACGGGCCTTTGACAATGCATATGAGATGTTTCTGATGTATGTAGGTAATGAACATCGGGTCCGTCAGCCTCTGCTCAAGTGTACGAATGGGGGGACAGCATTGACCAAGGTTTCTTTCTTCTTTCTCATGGCATTTCATTCGCACTCCTATGCACACTAATCTTCAAGTGGTACTTGCCACCGGCTCGCCCAGACTACAACCCCACAACTGAGACCTTACCAGACGCCGATCCCAGAGCGACCAACCCACGCTCCTCATCATAATCCAGTGCCGTCCAATTATTCAACTCATTCCTAGCCACCTCCCTCAGGCGCACCACTTGCAGGGTTAAGGGGCCCAGGAAAGGCCGCAGCGACGAGAGCCTCGGAGCCATCGTGTTCCTCCCAGTGAGCAGCGAGGGCGCGGTCCGGGGGACGGATCCACACGGCGGTGGCGCATGCACCGAGTCTGATGTCTGGGCAGCGGAGGGCGCCATGTGGGTCGGGGAGGGCGCATACTAGCGTGGGTGGGAATGTTGTGAGGGAGTAGAGCGCGAGGGAGTGGAGGTCTGATGCCCATGGGTTGTTGCTTTGGGAGCGGATGAGGATGGCAGTGGGACTTGCGTATGCGCCGTCGACCCACCCGAAGGAATGCGTGGCGGTGCAGGTGAGGGTGGCGGGGTCATATAGCGAGACGGACCGTGCGTGGACGACAAGCAGGCGGGAAGGGGAGAAGACGACCTGGAGGCAGTGCCCACGGTTAGCCGAGTCGTCGAGGGAAGTGTGCTGGTCGGTCTTCCAGTTGTGGATGGCTACTGTTTTGGAGGTGTTGTCTGTGAGGGCTAGGACGTCATCAGAGAGGCTGACGGGGCGGAGCTCGGAAGGGAACGAGCGGAGGGTGTGCAAGCAGCCTTGGTCATCGACACGGAGGAGGATGATCGTCTGATCGTTCACTGACAGAGCCACGGCAGCCTCGGACCGTCCGTCCGAGTTGACCTTCACACCTGCAAAGACGCCTCCTCCCAGGGACCACTCGGAGCACCTCCTCCCGCTCTCCTCATCCCACACGCTAAGTACTGACCAGATCCCCTTGGACACCGTCACGACCCACTGCCGGCCGGGCAGGAACTTGATCTCCGAAACGAGCTGCCCAACCCAGGTCCTCTCGCGTGTAGGGGGGGCAAGGGTGAGCCATCGGGCAGCAAGGTGGTGTGCGCGGAGGGTGCAGTGCTCAATGTTGGAGTCTGTGTGGTAGAAGGGGTACCCTGGGGTGAGGATGTGGTGTTTGAAGGCGTTGGTCCAGATGATGGGGAGGTGGGTTAGGGCATGGAGGCGTTTGCAGGTCTTTCTGAGGAGGGTGAGTGGTAGGAGGGTGAATGGGGGAGGCTTACCTGCCGGAGGACGAGGATGTCGGGTATGGAGAGGAAGCTGAGAGTGTCGATCAGGATGTCGTCTGGGAGTGTGTACATGGATGTTTGTGTTAACCTTGTCGGCCCGTGGATCCGATGACTCAGCGGCAGTACAATAGCAAGACTCGGAGCTGCACCTGCTTCGTCCTAAATGTCAGTAAACAATCATCACTCTGTCATTCCTGGTTCACAAATCAAGACTAAGAACTCCGAACCTAATAGCACTGACCATATGCTCTGGACCGACATCCTCTGTGAGTAAATGACCTGTCTTGTCCTTCTGGTTATCAAGCAAACGTGCTATTCTAGAATGATGACGCTACCGACGAGATAGCCCGCCTTGAACAGAGCACATAGATGCGCTAACATCAGCATCTGCGAGGATTCACGACGACGACTAAAAAAGAGTGATCCTCCGTAGATGTTGACTCCATAGGCTGCGTCTCACCATTGGCAGCATGAATTTCGATGGGGCTGACTCGGACTCGGCGAATGTTCTGGTGCCGAGGATGAATGGTTTGAATTTAATATTATTTGTGCAACGGGGTAGGTCCCACAACTGACGCGACATTAGACTATCCACCTGTCTCCCTCCTCCAGCTCTGAAAGCCCTCCATTCCTCGACACTCCGGAGTCTCCACCTCTGTTTTTAGACGACAGCTGTATCCCTCCAAGTCGGTGCTTCAAAAGACTCTGCTTCAAGTTCGTCCTGAATGTCAGCAAACAGTCGCCACTCCGTCGCTCCCAATTCACAAATCATGACTTGAGAAACTGAGATCCCCTGAACCTAATGGCCTCAACCAGGGTATCCTGAACCTCTGGACCAATATCTGCACGTCAGCATCTACTAAATGACCTGACTTGACCTGACTCAAGTAGACGTTCTAGGATGATGAAGCAACCGACGACCCGCTTCCGAGTCTCGTGGAGCACAGACACGCTCACACATATTCCCCCCCATGCCGACACCACCTGCACGTATGCAACAACTACAGCTAGAGCTTTGGCTGGTGATATCAACCCATTCAGGAAGCTAGACAGTGAGTCACCACGCCACCACCAACTTCTTTGTTTACACCTTGACAGGAAAATGATTCCCACAGTTCAGACAGCTGTTCCACAGACGATACTACTTGCATACAATTGACTAGCTTGCAGGTGAATCGAATCCCCCTTTCTCGGGTTCGACTGTTCCCCCTAGTGCCAGCAGAGTGCATGACCCTCCGAATCCATGTTACATGGCTATGCTCATGGATACCAGCCGCGCTAACCTGTGTATTCATTTTCCGCCAGCTCCCTTGAGTCCCGGACGACTAAGAGAGTGGGTTACTCTGCAGACGTTCGTTACGTCCGTGCATGTCTATTACTGATGATTATCCTCAAAGTGTGATCCTGGTGAGTTGGTTTGTCAGTGTCTTGTGGCGCGCATTAGTCAAATGGTGTTGTTCAAGTGTTCGCTTTGTCATTCCTATGTACCAAAGCAGTGCTGTTCCCGCCATGGGGTTGCCCATTATCTGCTTGAATGATGATGCTCAGGTCTCACACTGGGAGATCGAAGTCAACTCGGAGGCAACAACAAAACACTCGGGGAAGGAAATCTATAGTGTTGTTGTATATACCCAGTAATTCACCGTCGTCTTGAAAGGTACAGGCCTGTGATGTTCTTCTATCTCAAACGCCACTCTTACGGATCTATAGAGTACCCGGATCATGATGCTATGCTTCGCCTCTCCCTCCGCAGAGCTAACAACGCCATACACGGTTCAAGTGGGTATTAGACCAAATTGGTTTGAGCTCACAAATGAGTCTAGTAATTATCACAGACCTGACTCTGAGGGTCAGACGGGAAGTGCACTCTTCTTTTCAGTGTTATTGATGTAGATTAGATAACACCAAAGTCTTTTGGTCATCTCGGTCACAGTTGTTCGACCAATCGGAATATCACTCTTAGGCGCCCACATTGAAGACGTCCTGTACCCACGGGTACTGCTGTCTTCCTTCCTCATCCACCAACCCCCATGTCATCCCATGAAATCGACAGAACCCTGGTACCGCCTTCAGATCCAGGGCAGGAGGGCGATTTCATACACGAGGATGAGAACACTGGTTCACAGCGAACTAGTAGGGAAGACGGTGCGCACGAGCAGGAATCAGTTGAACCCGGGACAGGGTCAGGTGGGGGAGAGCAAGTGCATCCAGCCCTCGTCACTGGCCCATCAACGTCTGCTCCTCCGGCTGGCGCAACGAGGCTCTTTGGGATTAAAAGAAAGTTTACGCCTATGGCAGGTGCACATCTTTCTTTTCTGATCTTACATCGTGTCTCATCTATGAACAATCAGGCAATGCCACGCACGACGACGAACAGAAGTACCCCGAGGATGCTATGTACAAAGAATTGGGACCAGATGCACGAGTCTGGAGAACGTATGAAGATGAAAGTAAGAAAATGGATGCATACATGGTTGAAGAATGTCGGGAGACTGTCGACGTATTGCTCGTGTATATAAGTCCTTTCGTCGCTTTGCTTATTTTATTACTGAGCCACGTGCAAGGCGGGTCTTTTCTCCGCAATCGTAACGACCTTCGTTGCTCAAACTTCGCAAAGTTTGCAGCCAGACTATGCAGCCATGTCCACCTCTCTTCTTTATGAATCGGTCTCCATTCAACATGCTATTGCGAACGGTTCCTCGGTCGACGCCATTGCTCTTTCACCCCTCAATCCCACCATCATCTTTGTTCCCGCTACTACGGACGTCTGGGTGAACGGGCTATGGTTTGTCAGTCTGTTTCTCAGCCTGACAACTACCCTCGTCGCTGTTCTCGTGAAACAATGGCTTCGCCATTATGTTGCCCCTGTTGCCCCCCTTTCTGGAACACCACGTGAGCGTAGTCTTACACTTCAGTTCCGATATGCTGGGCTTCAAAAATGGCATGTCCGCGACATTGTAGGACTACTCCCTGCCCTTATGGACGTCGCTCTTGCAAGTTATCTCGTTAGCTTGGTTATCTTCCTACAATCCCTTCGACCGGCCTTATCATGGACGATTGGCGGAGGAACCTGTCTTGTGTATACAATGTATGTGGTGGCGGCCTTTCTTCCCATTTTTTCCCCCTGAATGTCCCTACTACATACCTCTCTGTGATCTTCTCCATTTCTTCTATTGTTACACCACCCTTCAAATGTCTTGGGCCAACAAAATGGATTGTCTTTCCACATGTAGATGAAGATCATGGCGGCGAATGCTCCGCTATAGTCCTCGTATAACAAGACGAAAATTTCAGTCGCTGGCAAAGAGCGAGTCTGGGCTTGTGGAACAATTATTACCAAATTTGTCGGTCGAGGCAGTGCATTGGCTCCTCTCAGTTTCATCCAGTACTGTTCAAAGTATAGTGATACAGGCCTCCGGGGCACTGCCGATGGACTTGGCAGAAAGATTCCTACACAGTAACAGGTTTGCTTATGGAAACATTGATCGCTTGCAGCAGTCCTTGCTAGAGAATTGCACGTGTCTGACTCCGGAAGGAGTCCTTGAGCCGCTTCGAGGTATGGAATCCAAAGTTGAACGTCTACTTCGCTCTCTTGCTCCTAAAACGACACATTTCCACTTTTGGGTTTTCCCTGAAGACGGGGAGCTGTCCGACCTCACAATTACGATCCTATTGTGCAGCCATTCCCTGTGTGACTGGATAACAAGTGCCTATGTTGATTTCAGACCATTTCTCATGGATATTATCCGTTCCTCAAAAAAGCTGCCATTGCATGTATGGAGAGATCTTATGAAGAAGCATGAGGTCACCCTCTTTTGTCGCTTGGATCCACTCCAACATGATCATTCCAATATGTTTTCCCCTCGCATATGCTCTGCCATTTTCAGGCTGCTATACAAAAGCAAGGTGCCCTCCCTGCCACCGGCCTTTGATCCGCATTTAGTCGATTTGGAGGAAGCGTTGCTTCATCTTTTTGACAAATTTCACGAACATACTCTCTGGATGTTTTCTAAATTCGTTCAAGAATCATCTTCATCCAGCTCATCAATACCAGAAAGTTTAAGGTTGTCTGTGGCCGCTACCAAGTTTTTAATACATGCATTCCCCCTTCCAGAGTCTGAGGTGTCTCGTACCACCATTCACTCCTTCCACATTCTATTGCAGAACATCACTCTCCATTTTTTCACATCTGAGCAAGCCAGTGCTCTTATAATGATCCTGGAGGATGTCATGGCTTCCTGTGTTGTTTCGTTCCATTCCGAACCATGTTCAATCGCATTGCAACGCGATATTGTCGCCACCTATTGGCCTTTGACGACCAGAGCCGCTAGCGCTTGTACTTTGCCTGGTCTTCGGTCAATCATTGATTTTCTAAAAAGTCAATGGGACAAGCGAGTGTATTCGTCCCTTGTGTCCAACCCCACTTGCGAGGTGTTGGCCAATCTTCTGAAGAAACGCAATTCAATAGCTTTTGATGCTTTGCTCCAGAATGATTGTCTTGGATTCTTCGGGAGCCATACCTTTCGTAAAGCATTAATTCCACTCGTTGACGAGTATGTTGCCGGAATTTTGGAGATGGAACACAATCCGGATGCAAAAATGTTCTAGGAGCACATTTCCTATCTTCATAACCTGTCCAATCTGTTCACTGCGTTTTCTACCTTGGCCATCGGTACCCATCTGGGTAAGGAAACGATGGGTACAGGTACGATTGGTATCTATAGGGATATGTTATCACTGGCGCAGTTGCATCCAGGAGACAATGCCTGGACCGAGTGTCGGACAAAACTTCGAACTCTGGTACAAGGCAATGAAGTGGACTTTTTCACCGCACCGCAAGCATGGCCATATTTTGGTGATGAACTTCGTCCATTGCAGCCTGTAGAAATTGAAGCCCAAAAAGGCAGCATCAGATTGGCGATACGTCTACTTGATGACATTATCAATAGCAGAGAGCAAACTAGTGCGGTGAGCTGGCATTCTGTTCCTCCGACAAATTCTATCTTCAACTCACAGTAAATCCAGGCCCATTCAAATTGACCTTTAGCACGGCGCCATCGCCTCAACCCAGTGCATCAATCGTAACACGAGTAAACGTACTTTCAGCAGCGATTTGACGGATGTTTGGACCTTTTACATCTTTCCAGTTCAACGACTTCCTTTCGACCTATTGTCCATTTATAGCCAGCCTTTTGCAGGCTGAGGTATTGTAGCAGCAATCTAACAGCGATGATGACGCCGTTGCTTGCTTTTTTTCCTATTTAGCATCATATCGATGAAATCATAAAACATGACTGTTTGGAACTCATAGAGGACTTCAGCAAGCAACCCGACACTGAATTTTATCTGTGTATCGGTCCTTTGTGCCCTGCAAGACAAATATCTCGTCCATTTAATTTTGGTGTCACTTGTCACCGCTGACTGACTCCTGAGGGTATTTCTCATTGTATAGCGGTTGGAAGTGGAAAGACTTGTCCTGCGATCGATCAAGAGCCTCTTTCCTCGTCCGGTTGCGGTGTTTCTCTGTCAGTGTTAGTCCATCGCTCATTTCAGATTTCCGATAGCGCCGATTACATTGGGTGTCCCAGCTCAAGTTGGGGTCCCTGGAATAAGAAACAAGTGGGGTATCAATCTAGGTCTCCCGATTATTTAGAACCAGGAAACCAAGCACTTCGGTTAGGCGGTACCGTCAGGTTACCACTATCATCGGAGGTAGTTTACTCAAATAGACATTCTAGAATGATCTGGCGACCGAGAGCGATGAAGAGACGTTCTTTCGCTCCTCATTTCTGATGTGCGATACAAAGAACACCAGACTCCGATCCATTCGGGAACATGGTGGGAACAGCTTTAACCTACAACCGTTGCGTCTCCTTTCCCACCACCAGTTCAAGCCAGGGACAGAAGGTGGACTCTAGTGGGTCTTGAAAGTTGTACACTCGCACTTGGAGAGAGAGTCAACCAATTAAGTTTGTGGGGACCTCACTACCTGAACGGACGATGCTACAACCAGAGTAGATAGCGAAGGTAATGTCAGCGAATCACGGGTCATTAATGCGCATGTCTCACCGTGTTGAATTTCGGCGCTCTGGGTAGAAAACGCTTGGCAAAAGTTCAATGCCTGACTTATCGGCGAAGACATAGTCGCATGAACACTGACCAAGGACGCTGTGTCAAGCAAAGTGCTGCGTTACACCAACGTGCCATCCTTTGATTAGACGCTGTCACTTGGTTCTGGTAGTCTACCCTCCCAATCACCCACTGTCTCCCCGAACCCAGGTGAACTCACCGGCTTATAATCCTCCATTTTGATTTACAGACTAGTGACGAAGATTAGAAAGTGGGATCCATCAATTTTCACCCCATGAGATCTTGATATGTCATGTGGATTTTCAACTCCCCGAATGAATAGCCTTCCCAGTCAAGAAGCTTCCATTCAACCAGGTCTCCTTTCTCGTGCGGCCGTTTCCCTCTGCTGGTACTGAAGACATTGTCTCGCTCCTTGTGTCCGAGGTGCGATATGCAACAAATAGAGCATCCGACCCTCTGTGACTCCGACTCCGTGTGGATGTGTTACGGGGCTGCGCTCACATAAACCAGCCGCGCTAAGCTCACACTCCGACTCGGACTCTGAACGATATGTTCCCGTTCAAGTTTGAAGGCCGAACGGACTGTGCTCAATCATCATAATGATATGACGCTGAGTGTAAGTGGGAATGCCAGTGCATGATCCCATTGTGGCCACCGAGGTAAGACATGCTAGTATCATGAGCATGCGTAAGATGAATGCGAAATCGTTTCGCATTACTAAAAGCCGATAGGAATATCCACTTCTCGTTCCATCAACGTGCACGTTTATACTACAAGGAACTTTCCAAGCGTCGATCTGGGGGCACCTATACTAATCTCCGATGCGGAATTCGCTCCACGTGTAGGTATGTCCGGCCACCGATAGTTGAGAGATTCAGCGAACTTGAAACTAAGACTCCCAGCGGGAATAGACACCGCGGAAAGAGCCCTCCGTGCTTATGGCGGACAAACGTCGGATATTTTTATGATGAGGGATATCTTCGGACTTTTTGTCTTATACCCGGTTTTCAAGTTGAGGACGACGTCAAGTGCGTAAAAAGGGCCACCGAGGTCACCGAAATCACGCGGCCATGAGCCAATCTCAAGCGCGTCTTCGACTAGGAGGCCAAGAGTGACTACATCTCCCGTTCTCACTGGGTATGAAATGCATGGTGATACTGTGCAGCTGGATAAAAATCGCGAGATAATGGGGATCAGTGAAGACAATAAATGCGTTACCAACCGTCTGATGAGAAACCCTGCATTTTATATTTTATATCGCGGGAACCCGTAGCTGATCCTTCTACCCTTTGTGTATGTTTTCCCCATATTAATCGTTTGTGTCCGTTCAACTCTACCTGCAAGGAACTCATTAAAAATCCCTTAGATATAAATACAGGAACCAGTGTGTGGACTTGTACGCAGCGCAATCCCAATCCTACTTACCCTCCGGCAAAAAAGAAACTTGAAGGCATCCCTTCTATGAACGCAGTCACCGTTTGCGTTTGTCCCCCTATGAACCCGCGATATGGTATACTCACAACCCGCGTCCTTCACCCATCCCAGACCGGTTCGCCAGTTTATTTCTACGGCCCCACAGGTCAACTTGTTCGAGGCATTGTGAAATACACCGACAGGCTGGCGGATGTGAGTGAGGTGTTCATTCTTACTTGAGCCCCTGAGTCCGAGTCTATGGCTAACATATTGCAGGGTACGCACATAGCCGTCGTCCGGTGTGACGATGGGAGGATTGTTACCTTGCCGTGAGCACATGCCTCTTTAATCCGGTAATTGTGACTGCATGGCGACTGTAGATCAGCAAGTATGTGTAGGAGATAGACGGAGCTGAGGATGGCTGGGGCTAGTTATTAACAACGGTCCGGGACATATACGTGTACATAACAGCAAGAGACAGTCTGTGCCCCATGGCATGACTGTATTACATGCGGACCGGAAACTCATCACATCAGCACGTCTGCGCTATTACGAGTTGGACTCATCGACTTTCTGGAATCAAATTACATGTTGTCGTACAGGATGGAATAATCAGTTCGGTCCTATTATGTATACCCACGATGTCGAGCCAATAGTAATGATGCTCCGCAAACACATGAGGATGCGCACTGCATTACCTACTGTACGATCGGTTACCATATTCCAACGCATGTCCATTAATACATCTCCGCAGAGATGCGCACACGTTCTGTACTTGGCGCCTATCTTTTAAACTGCGTGAAATTGAGCATGCTCTTCCTTCGGGTCAATCATGAACATTGGGTTCTTCGCAGAGGTACAGTATTTAACTTATCTATGAACTTCACATCGTTGCCGACTGCTGCTTCTACCTTATACGTCGCGTGCGACTTCCGGGGTTCCGGCCACTCCTCAACAGACCGGCTATTCAAAAGGGACCAAAGGACACTACATGCTGCGAACCAAACCTCGCAGTCAGAGTAATGAAGATTATGCAAAACACATCAACTCAACAGCCCACACATTCACAGCCCGCTCACGTGCAATCCGCCAGAATAGTGAATCTATTCTCAGATTTCTTGGGAGCGATCACGCTACCAGAAGCTTTCACCTTTCTCCTGATTTTGGTGGCAGTAGTCCAATTGGCTTCAGACGACTTGGCAGGTTCAAATGTTGGACGTGGCGTCGCTGGGGGATTCAACGATACTGGTGATTGGACCTCCGGGGTGGGAGCTAGATGAGCACGGTCCGGTCGCCCTCGCGGTGTTACATTTCCACTTCCTGTAATCTTCGCATTCGATAGTGACGGAAAGTGCTGCGGAGGACCGGTCTGGGTGGAGAACGTCCTGAGGACTGAAGTACTATCAGACCCGGGATGTCCAAAGAGCGTTCTGACATCGAAATTAGGATGTATCCTGTTCGATTCAAGCACTGAGCGGGAGGCATAGAAAAGCGGAGGTGCGTTTTTGCCCTGGGCGTCAGGAAGGTTCACCTGCTGTTCAGCAACAGCTGTCCATTCTATCCAGCTTCTCCCACGAGATAGTTTACCGACGAGAGTCGACCCGCCAGCACCCGCTACGAAACTGCGACTCGAGACGATAACTAGGCCGCGTCGGCATCGTGTCAGCATGACATTCATTCTATTGTCAGACCGTAGGAATCCCGGTTCCCGCACTCGGACGATGGAGACTAGTACTATGTCTGCCTCGTTCCCTGTGAGTAGATCATCAGTTCGGAGTTGGTGTATCTGGTGTGGAGGGATGAAATACCTTGGAAGCTATCTACGTTGAACACTCGTTCCCACGGAAGGTTGCTGTTCTTTAGTTCTCTCTCTATTGCGGCCCTTTGCGCGTCATACGGTGTGATGATGCAAAAGTTATGGTCCTTGTAGTATAGCTTGACCAAATGAACAATCGTGCGGATCTCCGATGTATTCTAAGTCAGGTATGCATGAATTTCCATCCTGTGAATTATGAGAACAAACAAGGTACTTACCTGCCAGCTGAAACCAGACTTTTCCTCTATTGCCCCTTTAGTGTCAATAAAAGCGACGCAGGACGGGTCTTTAATGCGATGCTCGGAACGAAGTCGGTTATTGTAGACTTCTCGTGAAATGAATGCTCCAAGGGGGTGTGGCATGCGGTCTGCAGGGAGATGAAATTCAGAGGTTTCGGTATGCATTCGCTGAGAACTGAGGCGACTCACACTGAATATTCAAGAAGAATGATTCACCCTTCAGGTGTTCGATGTCAAAGATGCACTGCATCGACGGGGCCTTGTCTTTCCCGTACGGTGGTACTAAGCAATAGTACAAATGAGATATGGACCGATGCAAAGCTATATAGGACTTAACGTTGTTTAGGATCTCCGAAGAAGCACACCTTGGTCATCACGTTCCTGAATTTGAAGAATACATGCTGTGTCAAGTCTCGTCACTTCTGTGTCTCAACTTGAATGTTAATGGTCACTGACCATATACTCGAAGACATTTATCTGCGAAGCCTCATCCACCACGAGGACCCTTGGCGGGATGAGGTCGAATAAACCATTCTGGTCCAATGCCGGATTTGAGAGCATGCTTAGTGTTGATAGGATAATGCTCGATGTGCCGATGGCGTTTTTGAGGTCTTGCGGATTATCAGGGAGTTCATCCCCACGAAATAATTTATACTCAATTTTGGTATATAGGTGCTCATGCCTATGTAAGAAGAAATAAATGAGTATACGTAGCACAGGGCGAGACCCTGTCTACTCACCATTCGACGTAAAATCCCTGTGATACGATAATCTTGAAGTCAACGTCTAACGACGCCAGTTTCTCCGCAATGTTCTTCACGGCGACATTCGAATGAGCTACGATCCACGTTGGTGACTTTTGGAGGCCCCAGATTGCCGCCGCCGTCGATATGGTTGATGTTTTTCCGGTACCAGGTGGGCCTCATGAACTGTGTCAATATTTTATGCAGGCTCGTACAACATTGATAGCCTCTCACCGTGCACCACAACGATGAATCGGTCCGATATCATAGCCGATACGACTTCTTTCTGCGACTCGTTCAGCTTCCTTGCTAGTAGGTGAGAACTCAGAGCTTCGGAGACGCAATCCTCCACGTTTTTCTGGTCCGGAAACCAGACCATCCTCACGAACTTGGAATGCCTGAGATGGCAATTGCCCTGTAGAGCATGAAAGAGCAGCTCATCACGAGCTTTCTCGCTATTTGAACCTGCTTCCCTTCCGACGACTTTCACACTCGTCACCGTCCCGTAAAACCCACCGGAGACTTTGACCTCGGTTTGCTTCCCGGACGTCTTTTTTGGTGATCCTTGGAACTGACGGCCGTCAGATGTGGTCAAGATCACTGCGAGCTAATGGTACAGAACTCAGATTCAGGAATGGAGTATGTCTAAGACATGAGTTATTATACGTGCCTGTGGGCTCGCACGTATGCGTGTATTAAAACGGGAATTGAATACCTGCAGACGGCCATTGCTATGATCCATTTTAGCCTCAGAGAAGTCGCTGTAGATCTCCGTCGGTTTGACACGCTGCAGACTATCGGCCTCTGATAACATGCGACCTAGACATTGAAGAGCCTTCGCGACTATCTCAATCACTTGAGCCTAAGGGAAAATAAAGCATAGCTCACTTCTGCTTTCATCCACCTGGTCTCGACTGGCTTTATCGTGTCAACGATGTCCAGGTTCCTTTTAATAATGCTACACTTTATGTATGAGGATAAGTGCAATGAATACATATGGTATATCTCACATGGCAGAGATCCAGGCCCGAAGGCAAACTTTCCGGATCGTCTCGTTTTCCTCCTCGTCCAATCGGTCGTTCCACAGGCTGTCAACGGTGAAATTATCAACTGGAATTCCCATTATCGAGAGGAGCTTTGCGGGATAATAGGGATTGCTCGGTCTTTTCGAGCGAAAGGTAGACAGGTCAATAGCCCGAACGTGATACTTCAAGTGACAGAAAAGCCGGATTGCGATTCGCGGCATATTAAATCCAGCCAGTATAGGCTCCTTTTCGCACAACAGGTTTCGAAAAGCTTCCTCTTTGGGTAGAAATCTGTCCTTATTTGAGAGTGAGATGACGGCGACCTCCTCAGGCGTCGCAATGGCGAGGTACTCCATATCGCTACCTGCACGTGCTTGGACAATGGATGCCCCTAAGCATGCTTCCTTCAACAGGACCTCTGCTGCGTTTGCTGCTTGCCGGCGGGAATGATGGCGAATCCGTATGTCCCGGCGCTCCTGGGGAAGAAACGATTGCCTAAGCGTGTCCATGAGAGTATGAAGGAAGGAGCGAAGCGGACACGCTGCGGGCTGTAGATTCGAGCGGGGCGCTAATCATTGCATAAGGCAACCTCATTGGGGAGTGTTCAAATGAGGAAAAAGGTAGACGGACAGAGTCTAAGCTATCGCATATTTTGAATAAGATTGATACCGAACAGCTTCAGTTTGAGCGATTCGGGCTATGAAAATACACCCTGATGTGTACACTTTCACTTAAAGGTCATCTCACCGATCAGTCCCCACTGCACTGAAAATAATTTTCTGAGTGACCGAAGACTGAGTAATCTGAAGATCTTGACTTGTGAATTGTCGGTATCCGTCCTCCTAAAGAAATAAACATCTTTGTGGAAGTATTCGTCGCGAGAGAAATCGTGGCTGATAACCCTAACGGAGAGGAAGGCGGTGGTCTCGCCGTCTGCGAAGAGTCAAGGTGTACATGGCTGTTTGTGTCAGGCGCCGTCGGGCCGTGTACTCGATGACTAAGCGACGTCACATCAACTTAACCGTAACCGTGACACCAACCTACGTTGCATTTCAGCACAGGCAACTTCGTGTGAACTCCTTACATTCCTGAACCATACCTGACATCGCCTAAAACAAATGTAAATCTTACACTCTTAGGAACGTCTGGAATTATATCTCATGAAGGCAGCCATTGATGTGCACGATTGCGTATATCATTCCCGCGGAGTGGCGGTCTCTCCCTTTTTCACCACTGTGGATCGTGAGGGCAAGGTATAATCAACCGTGCCGACTCTCAGCCCAACGTTCGCCCTCATCGGATGACATCTCCTGTATCGCATGTGGGTATTACTAATATTCAAACGGCAGATGACACTGTGAACCGGCCGCTGGGCGAAATGCGACACAATACTGTTCGAGGGTCAGATTAATGGTCTCCGGGAGAAAGCGAGGTTACAGATTCCTGCCGCCAGTGAAGGGCCCCTCTGTCGGCAGTGATGAAGATGCGTCTCCGTTCCGGCCATTAAAGGAAGCCCGCGCTCTGAGAGCTGGCATGATGTAGGACGTCATAGTCAGTGGCGAATTCCAGAGCACTGATACACTTTTTCTAACGTACATTATGACCTCAGCGCGGAATACCAAACAAATACGAGAAAGATCGCAGAGGCACAGGGTCAGATGGTTAAGGAGAAGCAGGGGATGGGGATGAAATGTTCGCTTTGACACGCGCGGAATCCATCCCATCCGTCCTGCTCTGTTCTGGAACTATTGCTTCGAGGACTCGGGTGTTGTGTTTCCCACAAAACTTCATTGGCAAACTCGGGCTGCCCGGTGAGAGCGCGGTCATTTGGATATCCAGGCTCATTGAAGAGGGGGAATCGATCACTGGAACTCAGGCTGGCAGTAGATGAATATCATGATGTGGCAGGGATGAGGAGGCCAGAGTCCCCCACAGGCATTGGGCAACATCTTGATTTATGAAGTCCAGTTGGGATCCATCGATTTTCACTCGCTCGATTGAGGGAGTCAGATGTCAATAAATCATCCAGGTTACAGCTTACTGCGTGATGATCCTGAGTCTGCTGAGGCTGACGTAGAAGGCGCTAATGTGAAAACAACTTCGACTTTCTTTCATGTCTCTCTCGGTCCTGTACGTCCTCCAGTTCATATCAGCGCGCATGTGCAAGAACTTAGGTGGATGTTACGGCTCCATGATTGAAACGGGGGTTCGTTTACTTGGCCTAGAGTTACCATAACTAAGGATGTAGTAAGCACCAATCCCGTGTACTCACCTTTGCCGGCGGGTGCTACCCACTGGCTCTTCGCTGGCAGACTGCGGGTTGCACGGGATCGTTCTGGTTCCTGTAGATGACCTTTCCATCCACCCACTATTCCGACACTATCTCGCCAAACCCAGGTCAAGTCTCCGGTTGAATAATTCGGTTCTTATTCTCCTGGCATTGGTCTTCAAGGTCTCGAATAGAACCGGAATATCCTTAGCAGCGCCTCTACTTCCGGGCGCGGAATTCTTTCCCAGAGCTAGTATATTCCAGCAACGAGCCTTGGTGTAGAAAATTCAACTATTGCGAGTTATTCAGGCTTATTATCTTCAAATCCACAGTCACCGGCTCAGCCCTGGAACAGAAACGAAGTCTCAACAATACTGGTACTCCGTCAAGAATATTGGATGACCCCAAACAATTCCTCCGTGGTTACAGATTGCTTTCATGCAGCCGCCGGACGTCTCGGCCACCTTTGTACAGCTGGTCTTGAGGACTTGTGATGCAGAAAAGACCACCGAAATCACCGAAATAACCATAAAACAATTTTAAGTGCCTCTTCGAGTCCAAGGACTAAATTGTTCCTCACTCTTATCTGAAACGCACTGTCATGCTACGGTCTAGCGCTGTATGTAACAAGCGGTATACATACCGGGAAAGGATGGGGATCACTGGCAAACGAAAACATAAAGTGCATTACGAATGTATGAATGGATAAGGCGCCCTTCATAGGTTTTTTGTGGGGACCTAACCCTTCCCCTGTTATCTCTCGGGTATGTTTTTCACGTATTGTTCCAGGTAAATGATTCGTGTCCATTAATTCTCTCATCACCTATGTATACCTGCAGGGAACTGTTCGAATTCCTTAAATATAGGAATTGGTGTGTGGACTCTAAGTTGCATACAGTTCCCTTCATAAATAATCTCTTTTATGGACGCGTTTATAGTGTGTCCCTCGCTGTGTCTTCATGGCATGCTCATCGTCATTGACCCAGGTCGGCTCGGCTGTGTATTTCTACGACTCCACAAGTCAAGTCGTTAGAGGAGTTGTTGAAAACACCAGTCGACTAGCGAATGTAAGGATTTATCTGTATTATTGCCTGAGCACGCTACATCTTCGATTAACGTCTTACAGGGCACGCAGATACTCACAATCCGATGTGACAATGGAAAGATTTTAACATTACCGTGAGCAATGTACTTCTATTGAACGGCGACGATGATTGTATTGCGAGTGTAGATCAGCCAGCGTGTCGAGAGGATAATCAGATGTGTATGAATGGTTCAGTCAGCCACGGATAATGGCCTCGGCCGTATACATACAGTAATAGACACATTCGGTGCCCGATATCATCACAGTATTACACGCGAAATGGATAGCCCACTTCATCTTGTCTGCCTCTTTAAAATACGACACGACTTGTATTGCAATAAGAACGACCGGAATTCATTGCTTCTTTCAGGCTATTCCTGAGATAAACTTTCATATTGTCATAAAAGACAAGGAAGAATGATTGGTCGGTTTCTATTATGTACATGTTGACTGAGCGAAAAATCTGTCATTAGTTGTCGAGTTTCCGTATCAGAGTTCATGTGGCAGATGCTACGTTTCTTGTCTGCAACATATAGTTCGCTTACTCCCCCCCCCTGGAGTTTCTGTGTTGATGGTGTCCAGTATCAGTCATGGATCACTGACTAATGTTGACCTTCCCGAATGGAGATGAGTGCACATATTTATAGCTTTTTTTCCTTCATTCGTCCGGTATAATTCTAAGATCATAGCAAGAAAACTCGCATCGTTTTGTTTAGTGGTACGTATATTTTGCTTCAGGTAGTTACTTCCATTTGTCCTAATACTACTGGCTGCGTTCTGCTCTGCACGATACTGTCTGCCTATCAATATGCCTGTTGATATTTTAAGGAACTTTGAAACTTTTTCGTTCCTGGACTACCGCACTGACAGAACCGGTAAGGCAGGCCTACCCAAGTTTCTCGAATACAGATAACCAACCTCACGGCCATCCAGTTTATCCTCGTTCTGGCCTTCTCGCAGCATGAAAAATGTACCGTTTACCCAATACTGTACTAACTGAATTCACAACACACATTTAGGTAGCCCGAGATATTCTTTCCCGGATAATCATGGAAGCTGGGTGTTGTTCTATAATGGGAGGGATTCAATGTCAATCATATTTTTACATCTTCGCTGCACTCTATTTTGATGGTAAAGATGATACACATGCCGGACCGGAGTTGCAGAGTGAATGGTCCCTCGATCAACAGTAGCGAAGAGGCGGCTCTATCCCGGCAATTGGGGAAAGCGTTAAGAATTAGAGTATTCGAATGCGAGTTCTGTAACCACCAAGAGGGATGGTCCACTGAGTGTGAAGTTCCAACAAGCGCTTGGCGTAACCGGTCCGAATGACTTAGTAGTCGATCACACAGTAGTGGAGTTGAGTTGGTAGTAAGATTGATTGATTCTCTGTATGTACTACAGGTGGTCTTTACATACTTAATGGATTCGGAGTAATTATTCTTCTACAGTCTTCTATAATCTTCTAGCATCAGTAAGAAGATTCAGGAAATTAAGAGAAAGTAATAGAAAGTAATAGAAAGTAAAGGAAGATACTAGTAAATTCTTGATAAGCCCGAGTACATGTATCTGTAGACTCAAGGGCCAAGTCGGGAGTATGATATCCATAACAGAAAGCCTACGCCTGGAGAGCTTGCACTGGCGAGTTATCAGAGAAATGACATGCGTTTTCGAATGCACATAACTTGGACCTCAGTGCGAGATACCAAAGAAACACGAGAGGGCGCTGAGGAGAAGCAGTGAATTTGGATCGAGATGAAATCCTGGCAAGTCTGATTGCTGAATCCATCCAATCCATCCGTCGAGCTTCTGGCAGTTTTGCTTTAAAGACTCGGACTCGGACTAGAGTATCGTTCCCACTAAGCACCGGCAAACCCGGGCTACCCTAATATATGAATGTCATGATGAGGCATTATGGAACATCTTGAATTATGAAGTCCACCTGTGATCTGTCGGTTTTCGCTCGCTCGGTTTATGGAGTGAGATATCGACTATTCATCCGAATTTCAGCTCAATAATCCTGAGCCCGACGTAGAAGGCTCAGTGATGATGTGAAAACGAGGTCGAATTTCTTTCTTGTCTCTCACGGTCCTGTACATCTTCTTTGAGTTACCATATTAGCGTTCTTGTGGTGGAACTTACCTTCTGAGTCTGCGACGTAGGGTTCGTTTACTCGACCCGGAGTATCTGTGCTGATGGTGGTTCACTGTCAGTCAGACCAAACATCGTCAACGGGACTCGGACATAGCAGAATGCACGTACACATTCATATGTCTAGTGTCTTCGTCCTCTACTCGTTCGGCTTCAGTACACCCCTACACTCCCACCATCGCAAGTAGCAAGCATAAGTAACACAGAATTGCTTTGTTTAGTGTTGCGTATATGTTGCTCTAGGTAGCTACTATCCGCATGTTGGCATGACACTACTGAGCTGCGTTCTGTGTACGGTATCGAAATCTCTATTTTTCCCCCGCTCGTCAATGACTGAGGAACTTTGAAACAACTTCTTTCGTTATTGGACGACTCCTAACGGTCCACAGCGGTGATAGAACCAGTGATGCAGCCGAGTCTTCCGAGTGCGTTTTTGCATTGAATGCAGATAAGCAGCTTCACGGCCACTTAGGTTGCCCGAGTTCTGGTCATACCGCAGCATAAAGGCATCGTCTAGCGCTATCAACGGGTTGCGGCGCTCGCTAGGCAAATGGTGTATGATAAGTGCTAGGTCACAAGCGGATGACTACGGAAAAGCCACGTGACTGTGACATCCGGGATGTGGGCCACACCTTGACCGCACCCAACGCTTCCACCGTTATCTGTATCTACTGAATCCATAGTGCACATCGAGGTAGCCCGAAATATCTGTTTCCTAGCTAATTCTAGAAGTTGGGCATTTTTCTATTATGAGTTTCAATGCCAGTCTCCTTTTTACTTCTTAGGCTCACTGCACGATGATACACTCGCCGGGCTGGAGTTAATTATAACTACTAGTAAGGACGTAGTATCAAGGAAAGCACTTCGTTGCACCAATCCTGTATTTACCTTTGCCGGCGTGTGCCACCCGCTGGCTCTTTACTGGCGGACTGCGCGGCACGTCAGGGTTCTCGTAAACGACCCATCCATCCATCCGCTATTCTGACACTATACCTATGTCAAGTTGCCCGTTTTTGGTTCTGAATCTCCTGGCATGGATCTTCAAGGCCCTCGAATAGAATTAGAATATCCTTAGCAGTGCCTCTAATCTCCGATGCGGTTGAATTCATTTTCACAGTCGGTATAAGTTATCCAGCAACGAGCCTTGATGTAGAGAATTATCGGCGGTACTCAAGCTCAACATCTTCGAAGTTTATACTTCAAATACTGGTGGGGCTCAGAAACAGAAACAAAATCTCAAAAACACTGACATCATTCGTGATCACCAGACAACCCAAAATTATCCCTCCGTGCTTACAAATTGTATTTTATGCTAGGTAATCAAAGGCGTCTCCGAGTCGGGCCCCGTCGTATACCCAAGTTTGAGGACATGAAAGCAGGAAAGGTCACCTAAGGCTGCGATAACCGGAATAGTCATATCCAAGCTTAAGCGCGAGGCCAAGGATTACATTGCTCCCCGTTCTTGTCTGAATCGCTACGGTCTAGCTATGTGTAGATGTGGTATACAACACGGTAGAGGACGGAGATCACTAGCGGCAAAGACATAAAGTGTGTTCCAGTGTATCAATAGATGACCCACTCCTTCGTAAGGTTCTTGTAGAGACCTAACCCTGCCCCTGTTTAACTCTCGCGTAAGTTTTTCCTGGATTATTTCAAGTTACTGATTTGTGTTCGTTAAATCTCTCATTATCCATCTCTACCTTCAGGGAAGTTGTTCCGAATCCTCAGATCTAAGAATTACATTGTGAACTTCAAGCTGCACAAAGTTCCCTTTACAAATAATCTATGAACGCGTTTACGGTGCGTTTCTCGGTATATCTTCATCGCATGCTCACAGCATGCATGTGTCATTCACTCAGATCGGTTCAGCCGTGTATTTCTACGATTTCAAAGGTCAAGTTGTTAGAGGCGTTCTTGAAAACGTCAATCGACTAGCGGATGTGAGGACGATTTATCATTCTTATTTGGAGTCCGTCGAATAACATTTTACAGGGTACGCAGATACTGGCAATCCGATGCGACAATGGAAGGGTTTTAACTCTACCGTGAGCAACACACTTATATTGAATGACAATTATGATTGTAGGGCGAGTGTAGATCAGCAAGTGTGTGGAGAGGATAACTGCCTGTGCCTTATACATACAGCAATAGATGCACTGGATGCCCAATGTCACCACAGTATTACACACAAAATGGGAAGCCCACCTCATATCGTCTGCTTTTTGTAAAATAAGACATGACTTTATTGGAATAGGATACAACTTTCATTGGAATAAGAGACGACTTGAATTTATTGATTCTTTCAACCTATTCCTGAGATAACATTGCATCTTGTCATCTTAGACAGGGAGGAATAATCGGTTGGTTTCCATTATGCACACGCGGGGTGTCGATCCTATAATATTATGCTGACTGAGCTCTGTAAATACATGAGGACGTAAGCTACAGTACCTAGTTATATGACCAGCAAGACAAGTAATGGCCATATCCCAACACATGTTGTTTGTAAATACATCTACGAAAGCATCTTCGCAGTCAATCATACGCGAGGTACATGGCAGATGTCTTCCAAACTGCAGTCAAGTTTAGGGCAGCATGACTTTTCCTCTGGGCCAATGATGTTCAGTACATCGAATTCTACTCAATCCCGTTTGCCATATGTAAGTTAGCATAAGCACCGTAATTAACCCATCCATAAACACATTGTTGACGACTACTGCTTATACTTATACTTTGCATGTGACTTCGGCGCTCCAGCCACCGCTTAACAGACCGGCTGTGCTATTCAAAAGTAATCAAAAAAAGGATATAACGCAACGTGAACCAAACCCGCAGTGCGAGCAATGACGATTATGAAAAGCCCATGAGCCCATACCTTCACCTCTACAACAATTCATGTGCCGCCAGAAGGGCGAATCTATTCTCGGATTTCTTGGGCGCGATCGCGCTTTCAGAAGCCTTCACCTTTCTCCTCTTTTTGGAAGTAGTCCTAGTCCATTTGCCTTCAGTTGGTTGAGCTGGTGACCTGGTCACCCCCGTTGGTGGCTGTGCGGAAATATTCAATGGCGCAGAACGCTGTAGCTGGACCTTCGAAGTGGGAGCACTTATGCGAGCTACATGAGCGTAGTCCAATTGCTCTCTCGGTCTTGCACTTCTTACAGTGCTTGAGTGCGATGGTGACAAGAAACGCTGTGGAGGACGGGGATCAACGGCTAGGGGTAGGAGATCATCAGTCTCATTAAAGTTAAGGAAATTTATCCTGGCCCCTGAGATAGCATCCGTCCTTGTACGTGGAACGAGCGCTCTGGCGCCGAAATTAGGACCTGTCCCATCCGACTGAAGCGGTGCGAGGGAAGCATGGAAAGGTGCAGGTGCAGGTGCGAACGTCCTAGTGCCTGAAGTACTGTCAGACCTTGGATATTGAAAGAGTGTTCTGACGTCGAAATTAGGACGTATCCCACTCGATTGAAGCGCTGCGCGGGAAGGATAGAGAGTTGGAGGTGTGTGTTTGCCTTTGGCGCCAGGAAGGTTCACCCGCTGTTCAGCGACAGCTGTCCATTCTATCCAGCTTCTCCCGCGAGATAGTCTACCGACGAGAGTAGACGCACCGGCACCTGCTAGGAAACCGCGGCTCGAAACGATAACTAGGCCGCGTCGGCATCGTGTGAGCATGACGTTCATTCTATTGTCAGACCGTAGAAATCCCGGTTCCCGCACTCGGACGACTGAGACTAGTACGATGTCCGCTTCGTTCCCTGCATATGTGTCATCAGTTCAGAGTCGGTGTATCTGTTGTAGGGGGATGAAATACCTTGAAAGCTATCTACATTAAACACCCGCTCCCACGGAAGGTTGCTGTTCCTGAGTTCTGTCTCTATCGCGGCCCTTTGCGCGTCGTACGGTGTGATGATGCAAAAGTTATGGTCCTTGTAGTATAGCTTGACCAAATGAACAATCGTGCGGATCTCCGATGTATTCTAAGTCAGGTATGCATGAATTTCCATCCTGTGAATTATGAGAACAAACAAGGTACTTACCTGCCAACTAAAACCGGACTTTTCCTCCATTCCCATTTTAGTGTCAATCAAAGCGACACAGGATGGGTCTTTAATCGAATGCTCGGAACGAAGTCGGTTATTGTAGACTTCTCGTGAAATGAATGCTCCAAGGGGGTGTGGCATACGGTCTGCGGTGAGGTGGAATTCGAGTTTTCGTTATGCATTCGCTGAGAATTGAGGCGACTCACACTGAATGTTCAAAAAGAATGATTCACCCTTCAGGTGTTCTATGTCGAAGATGCACTGCATCGACGGGGCCTTATCTTTCCCGTACGGTGGTACTAAGCGATAGTACAAATGAGATATAGACCGACGCAAGGCTATATAGGACTTACGTTGTTTAGGATCTCCGAAGAAGCACACCTTGGTCATCACGTTCCTGAATTTGAAGAATACATGCTATGTCAACTCCCGTCACTTCTGTATCTCAACTTGAGTGCTAATAGTCACTGACCATATACTCGAAGACATTTATCTGCGAAGCCTCATCCACCACGAGGACCCTCGGCGGGATGAGGTCGAATAAACCATTCTGGTCCAATGCTGGGCTGGATAGCATGCTTAGTGTCGATAGAATAATGTTCGATGAGCCGATGTCATATCTTAGGTCGCGCGGATTATTAGGAAGCTCGTCTACACGAAATAACCTATCCTTTATCTTGGTGTAGAGGTGCTCGTGCCTACGGAATAAGAAATTAATGAGTATACAAGGCAGGGAGCCAGACCCTCACCACTTACCATTCGACATAAAAATCTTTGGATACAATGATCTTGAAGTTAGCATCTGACGATGCTAGTTTCTCCGCAATGTTCTTCACGGCGACATTCGAATGAGCTACAATCCATGTTGGTGACTTTTGCCGACCCCATATCGCAGCCGCCGTTGAGATGGTGGACGTTTTTCCGGTCCCAGGTGGGCCTGATGAAAACTTTACATTAACGGGCTAGTGAAATACAGAAAGTTTCTCACCATGCACTACAACCATAGACCGGTCGGATACCATAGCCGATACAACTTCTTTCTGTGAATCGTTCAGCTTCTCAGTCAGTAGGTGCGTGCTAAGAGCTTCAGAAACACCATCCTCCACATCTTTCTGGTCCGGAAACCAGACCATCCTCACAAACTTGGAATGTCTGAGATGACAATCGCCCTGCAAAGCATGGAGAAGAAGTTCATCACGAGCTTTCTCGCTATTCGTCCCTCCTTCCCTCCCAATGACTTTCACGCTTTCCACCTTTCCGGAAAATCCACCAGAGACTTTGACCTCAGTTTGCTTCCCGCGTGTCCGTTTCGGTGATCCTTGGAACTGACGGCCGTCAGATGTGGTCAAGATCACTGCGAGCTAATGGTACAGAACTCAGATTCAGGAATAGAGCATGTCTAAGACATGAGTTATTATACGTGCCTGTGGACTCGCGCGTATGCGTGTATTAAAACGGGAGTTGGATACCTGTAGACGGCCAATGCTATGATCCATCTTAGCTTTAGAGAAATCGCTGGAGATCTCCGTCGGTTTGGCTCGCCGCAGAATGTCGGTCTCTGATAACATGCGACCCAGACATTGAAGAACCTTTGCGACCGTCTCGGTCACTTGGGTGTAAGGACAGGCAAAGCGTAGCTCACTTCTGCTTTCATCCATCGAGTCTGAACTGGCTTGATCATCCCAACAACGCCCAAAGTTTGTTTGATAATACTACACCTTATGCGTCAGTGAAAGCCCAGTGAAGGAATGTAGCAAACCTCACATAGCAGAGATCCAGGCCCGAAGACATACTTTCCGGATCACTTCGTATTCCTCCTCATCCAATCTGTCGTTCCAAAGGCTGTCAACGGTGAAACTATCAACTTGTATTCCTGTTGTCGAGAGGAGCTCCCCAGGATAATATGGATTACTGGGTGTTTTCGAGCGAAAGGTAGATAAATCGATAGCCTGAACGTGATACCTCAAGTGACAGAAAAGCCTGATTGCGATTCGTGGCATATTAAATCCAGCCAGTATAGGCTCCTTTTCACACAACAAGCTGCGAAAAGCCTCCTCCTTGGGAAGAAATCTGTCATTATTTGAGAGTGAGAGTGAGATGACGGCGACTTTCTCAGGCGTTGCAACGGCAAGGTACTCCACATCGTTACCGGCACGTGCTTGAACAATGGATATTCCTAGGCATGTTTCTTTCAGCAGGACCTCCGCTGCGCTCGCCGCTTGCCGGCGGGAGTGATGGCGAATCCGTATGTCCGGGCGCTCCTGAGGAAGAAACGACTGCCAGAGCGTATCCATGAGAGTATGAAGGAAGAAACGAGGCAAACATCCTGCGGGTATAGAAGTCCAGCCGGGCGCTAATCATTGCACATGGCAGCTTCGCACCCTCTCACTAAGTCATTGGCGATTATTCAGATAGGGAAAATAATGAACTTACAGTGCTTAAGCTACTGTATTCAAGTTGATACCGAAAAGCTTCGATTTTGGCAATTCAGGCTATGAACATTCATCTTGATGTGTACACTATTTATCACAAAATATTGCTCTACCTGCAGCGAATGATAATACCTGTGAGTCAGTGTCATCACGGATGTGCCTCGATGCCCCGATTTCTTTGGGTTGAGTAAGTTGGTGAAACTAGGATGTACTACCGACAGACCTTGAAACCTATCTCACCGATCAGTCCCACTCCACGGAAATTTTTTCGCTGGGTAACAGAACACTTCCAAATCTAAAGATATTAGCCTCTGTAGGCTGTATTTAACTCTAAACTGGCTTAAAAGAATGTCAGGTCCATCCTCCTAGACAAACCTTTGTAAAAGAGCATTGTAAGCAGTATAGATGTAAGCTACTAATGCCTAGTGTTGGTGACACGTCAACGACACGTGCCCTGTATGATCAGGCACGTTTGGCTCGCGAGTTAGCAAAGGGTAGTCTAGATTTGCTACAGTAGACAAATAGGTACAGAGAATACTATAAAATCTAGCCCTGTGAAAATACCATTCTATAGGTAGCATCTGAGGAGTGTCAATAAGTTTAAATACTAAAAAATTTCGGCAATCTAAGAACTAAAATTAAAACCTTTTTATTTATCCCGGGGTTGAATGATGAGAATAGATGTACTAGTAGTAAAGTTGAAGTAAAAAATGCCAGCCTCACCTACTAGAAGTTCTGAAGGTGCCATTGGTCGTGGCATACCCAAGGACCAGTCACCAGCCCTATTGCCTAAGGGTGTAGAGTCCAAGACTTTAAAAATTCAATTTTAAAGTTTAAGTAATAAAGCCACTGGCCCACATTGCTGCGGGCCTGCGGCAGTGCGGCAGCCGGCTGCCACAACCTTAAAAGTTAATTTCTTGAATTCCTTTTTACTATTGTCCAAAACTTGGACAGTGGACACTAGTGTTGCCGTGGCGCGGCGAAACCCGGCGTGGCGTGGCTACTGACGAATTTGGAAGTTTTGTTTAGCTGCGCCACGCCGTGCCATAATTTTAGGCGTGGCTAAGGCTAAACGCCGGCGGCTAAAGGCACATGCCATCGCTAATTATCACAAATGGAAATTAATTATAAAAATATATATATTACAGAAGTTCACCGGCAAGAGACTTGATAAATGCATACATATCCTCCAGAACTGATGTCTGATGATCAGTTAACTCTTCCATCTCCTGTAACTGCACTTCCTTGCCCATACCATGTGTGAAACTGAGTCCTCACCTGTTTCGAAGTGAAAACTTTAACATCTGAAGTGCTTCCATTGCTTCTGGGCTTAGCTGATTACATTGTAAGCCATCTGTCTCTTTTGCACTGGAGAAAACTCATTCTGAAGGTACTGATGTGCTTTGAATTGGCAGGACATCAAGGGCAAATGCAAATAATGTTGGATAGCAGTGTTAATTATCCTGAAAATGAAGTACTAAGACATTTGAATAATGAGTGAATACAAGTGCACTTACCTCCCAGTACTTGAGAATAGGGGCACTGCTTCATGGCTCCAACAGACACATATTTACCTCAGATGCCAGACTTTGATGATGTGAATTATTCATCTTGTCAGTTGTATCCATGCCAAGAATGGCAGCTGCACATGCAAGGGCTGTTGTGGGGTGTGCAGGTGTCTGAGTATGGATGTTAGACCCAACCTTCACATGACTCCTAACAATGACAAACAACCGGTTACTTTGCGTTCGAGTATTCCCGGTGCTGCCACTCGTCAGCACAAAGGTATGGCTAAGTTTTTAGTTGTAGCTTATGAGAGGGGATTTCTGCAGAGTCTTTCGAGTAAGTTGGTATTGATTTAACTTAGCTCAAGGCTGGGTTTTACCAGTGAGAGCTGTCCTACTTAAATACATGGTTCATATACTACTATTGACTGTTATTTAGGTGCCGGTGTTTGGCCAGCAAGAAGAGTCCAGGCATCAGCTGAGCGAGACGTATTGGTACATGCAAAGAGAGCCCTAAACTGAGCAAAGATAGGGAGAAAATAGGATGGTGTTAGACGAGCAAGATGAACGAGGTGGTGATTGGGTGGCTAAGGGCTTGGGCTGGGGTTAGGGTATTGACAGGGGCTATAGACAGGGGCTAAAATCGTAACATTACCCCCCGGTTAAGGCAGTTGTCCTGACTGCTTGGGTGGCTCATTGTTGTTGTGATTTTAGGAAGTCAGCGATGGCTTCTGTTGCATGTTCCAGCGAGTCTTCATGGACCCATTGATTCTTCTTCATTAGAGTATCCCTTCCACTTGACTAGATAGTCAGTTACTAGTCATGATGGTTGGCCTTTTCTTCCCCTGACTCGTCTTTGTCTGTCGTCCAAGACTGCCTCGACTTCGTATTCTTCTTCATTGTTTATAATATCGGGCAGTGGTGGTGAGATGCTGGTCTGGGATGGGAAGGCCAGGGGTATATATGGGCTTAATAGTGACTCATTAACGACTGGGTGGATTCGCCATGTTGTGGGTAGTTTGAGTTTGTAGGCAGAGGGTCCGATGGTGGCTAGGATGGGGAAGGGACCTACGCGTTTGTCATTGAGTTTTCTTTTGGGATGGGGTAGGCAGAGGTTTGTTGTATCCAACCACACCTTGTCACCAACCTGGTAGGGGATGGCTGGTTGTTTGTGGTGATTGTGGGTGGTTTTCATCTGCTGGGCAGCCTTTTCTAGGGTGACTCATGTTTCATCATGTATTTTCTTCATCTCGGCAGTGAATTCGGTGGCTATGGGGGTTCTGTTCCTGTGAGGGGCACTATCCATGACCAATCAAGGGTCTCACCCATAATTGATGAAGAATGGGCTTTTCCCTGTTGCTGAATGGACATGGTTGTTGTGCTGGAAGGTGGCTAGCGGCAGCCAGTCTGCCCAGTCGTTCTGCTGGTGGTTAATAAAGAGTCGAAGATATTTTTCGACTTCCTGATTGGCACGTTCCATCTGCCCATCAGTTTGTGGGTGGTATGTGGTGGAGGGGTTACCCTTGATGTTGAGCAGTCGATACAGCTCTTTGAGGAATTTCGAGATGAACTGCAGCCCCCAGTCACTTATGATCTTTGAGGGCATGCCATGATGCGTGTATACATGGTCTCGCAAGATTCTGGCCCATCCCTGTGATGACAATTCAGTGTCGCATGCCACTGGTATGATATGCTTGGAGAATCGATCTACGATGAGGAGAATGGCATCATTGCCGCTTGACTTTGGGAGGCCCATCATCATATCCACTGAGATGTGGGTCCATGGTTCACTCAGAACCTCATTTGGGTGCAATGGGGTCAGTTTTGGGTGTGTCATGGGCTTGGTCCTTTGACAAGCCTCGCATCCCCTGATGTACTTTTCAACATCTTTTCCCAGGTTCGGCCATCAGTAATCATGCTGTATAAGTTCCTTGGTCTTGGCGATACCAGGGTGTCCCGCCATGATGTGGTCATGATGGTAGGAGATTATGTCACCTCAGAGTGTGGCTTCATGTGGGACATAAACTCTCCCATCATAGAACAGCAACCCTTCTCATCATTTGATTCCTCGTGCATGGTTAAGCGAGTCAGCGATTCCCTTGTCCCAACGAGTCGGATCCTGTGTCGTCTCCTCAATCCTTCCCTCTACTTCTCCCCTCATTGGCATCTGTAGGGCCTGAATGTGTTCTTGCATCATGAAGTATTCATCTGGTAATATGATAGTTTCCCAATTGTTGTTATTACCTTGGTCATGGTCGGCTCTCCTACTCAGAAGGTCAGCCTTGCAATTAGCGGTTCCTGGCTTGTGGTGTAAGGTGAAGTGGTATTCAGCTAGCTCTGTGACCCATCAGGCTTGTCGGCGGTTCAATTTCTGTGGCTGTCAGAAGTACTGGAGGTTCTGATGGTCGGACCAGATCTCAAATGTCTGTACAGCTCCCATGAGGTAGTGCCTCCGCTTGCTAAGGGCATGCATAATGGCCAGTAACTCCTTGTCATAGATTTCATAATTCTGTTCAGTCACCATCAGGGCCTTGGAGAGAAAGGCCACTGGCCTCCAGGCAGTGCCTTGTTGCTGTGAAAGCACCGCACCGATGGCCCCTTCACTTGAGTCAGCTTCGATTCTAAACCTTCCCTCATCTGTTGGTATGGCTAGGACCACATCCTTCGCCAGCTTGCTTTTCAACTCCTCAAATGCCTGTTGCTGTGCCGCCCCCCACGTCCATGGCTCCTTCCCTGTCAGCTTCATCATTGGGCGTATGATCTTGCTGTAGTCCCGGATAAACTGTTGGTAGAAATTCATGAACCCGAGGAACGACTGTAGCTCCTTCTTCTTGGTGAGTACCAGCCACTCGGTGATTCCTTTGGTTTTTACAGCATCCATGTGGATTGCCCCTTCACTGACAATAACTCCTAGGTACTCTGTCTCAAGTGTCTCGAACTCGCACTTCTCCACTTTGAGGTATAAACAGTGGGCTTGTAGGGTCTTTAGTACTTCCCACACGAGGTGTCGGTGTTCCGCTCGACTACTGGACATGATGAGGATATTGTTGAGGTAAATGGTCACCTTGCCAGTAGCTATCATCTCACAGAAGATATCGTTCATCATCCACTGGAAAGTGGCCGGCGAGTTAGTCAGCCCGAAGAACATCACCATTGGCTCGAAGAGTCCACAGTTGGTATGGAAGGCTGCCTTCCACTCGTCTCCCTCCTTTATGTGTACATTGTTATACCCCCATCAAACATCCAGCTTGGTGAAGTAGTGGGATCCTTTCAGTTTATCCATTAACTCCGAGATAAGTGGGAGGGGGTACCGGTTTTTGATTGTCATTTCATTGAGTTTACGATAATCCTGCACTGGTCAGAGCTTTCCATCTTTCTTTTTGATGAAAAAGAAAGGGGAAGCCATGGGTGACTTGCTGGTTTGGATCCTACCAGTGGCCAGGTTTTTGTCAAGAAATCGATCTAGCTCTTCCTGCTCCCATGGGTTCAGGGGGTAGACCTTGCAGTCCAGGGTGGCCTTCGCATTAGGGATTAGCTCAATCACATGGTCCCATGGTTTCCTCATGGGTAACTCGTTGAAGTTCTCCTTGGAGAACAGGTCGCAGAAGTCTCGGCACCACTCGGGTACCATCTCCTCGAAGGTTTGTTCAGCTTGGGTTGCGTGAGCCAAGGCAGCAAGGTCGTTTGTGATATGTGCCCATAGCCTTATTTCCTCAGTCATGTCTATGGCGAGGATGGTTTCTCCCTCCTCAAGTTCTTCATCCCACCTGTCTGCCTCATCGGTGTCAGGGGGTGTTAGGGGGTTCTGCCGGCACTGGCAACAGGCAAAGGTGATCTTTCCAGTGCTCCAGTTGATGAAGGGGTTATGTCGGACAAGCCAGTCATGGCCAAGGAATACATCCTTGTCCCCTAGGTCAGTGACTGCAAGGTCTATTTGTTCATCATGGTCGCTGATCCAGAGGTGCACTTTGACAAAGGCATTAATTTCTCTGGCCTGGTTTCTGGTTCCATCAGCGTTGAAGATGGGGATGGGGTGAGCAGTGGCCTGGGTGGCAAGGTTGTGTTTTTCGATGAAGGCTCGATTGATGGAACTCCTTGTACACCCGCTATCTACCAGGGCCACAGTGTTGAACATCTTCCTTCATTCTAACGTTTCCAGCTGGATGGGTACTAGTAGATCTTTCCCCTGCGTTTGGGTGGCATGGATGAATCGCCTTGGCTGCCTTAATTCCTCAAGCCATTCCAAGGCTTTAGATCGCTGGGTGGCCCATAGGCTTCGAATGAGGTCATCAGTCACTTCCTGTTGGCGGTCCTTGTGCACCCAGCACCTTAAGGTGCCAGTAGCCGCAGGCATGATGGTGAAGAGAGAGCACCAGACCCATTCGGCACCCCAGGGCTTTAACCATTCCCTGGGATCATGAGGATACTCAGGTGTGGGCATTGGCTTGGGAGGGCATTCATCAGTGGTGAGCCCGATGATGAGGCCCATCTTAGGGTCCCATGGGTGCATGGTCCATCGCCCATTCTGGACATGATAGGGAAAGGAGGGGTGGGATATGGATACCCTGCTTGTCGTATAGGGTGTGCAGGCCCCCGTTTGGCCCCCATCGCTAGTCATGGTAGCGGTTTTGCTCTTGCTCGCTGGGATGCTTGTGACCTGGGGGGAGGGCCTCCCTGCTAGCTCTTCTGCCGAGGCTGGGATCACCTCAGCCATGCCCTTGGCAGGCAGTTCAAGGTTTACAGCAGGTTTGGTTGGTATGGTCACTGGGACGGTCACGTGTGCCTGTCCCTGCCATTTCCTTGGCTGTTCATAGTGCGACTCTTTTTGGATAATAGGTGTATTCAGCTTCTCAGATCCTACAGTTCGCGTATAAGTACTAGTACAAGATTTCGATGACACACTATTGCTAAGTTCCTTCTGGGCCAGCCATGTGGAGTCGTTCACATGCCGGCCTAATCTTTTACCTCCTTGATGCTGGAGGTGGTGGCCAAGTCTTCTGGCGCAAGGCTATACTCATCTTCATATCTGCTGATAATCTCCTGTATCTGGGCACATGTTCACTGGGTGGTTCCTTTCTTTGGTTTCAGGCACTTCCTCACTATGTGTCCCTTTTCATTGCAATTGTAGCATCTCCCTTTGTTGCGAGCTCATAGTCAGTCGATGTCCATAGGGCATCCCTGGCCACTGTATGTCATTCCCGTCCTGGTCCTCCTATTGCCAGAGGGTATCATTGTCAGTGCCGGTTGGCTCATGGATGGGGTTGATTTCGTGGGGTGGCTGGGTGCTGCGGCCCATCCCAGGTGTAGCATGCTGTTTATGACCTTGTTGCATTGTTGGTGTTCATCATTACTCTTGATCCTGGCCTTCCACTCATAGTACCTGTTTGGAACTAGTATTCTGATGTCTGAGATCCAGTTTACCATTCCTTCTGGGACTCTGGCTTTCAGGGCCATCGTCAACTGATCCCGCTCTCCTGTCACATCCCTGAGTCCAGCCTTGATGGCCAGATCCTTGAGTTTCTGGAAGTACTCGGTGGCAGTCTCCTTCCCGACCTGCCACTTCAGGTTTAGCATGGCTGCATGGTGCTTCTCCTTCATGGCTGGGTCTTTGAAGTGGTTAATGAGGGCCTGTTGGAAATCAAGCCAGGATGGAAAGCAGTGGTGCCCTCGTGTTCAGGAAATCAGGTCGCACTGGAGGGTGATGAACCAGTTCTTGGCCAGTCCAGCCATATGAGAGATGGCAAAAACAACCTGGTTGGCATTGGCAAAGAAGCCTGCAAATATTTGGAAGTATAGTTCACAGTTGCAGATGAATCAATGAATGTCGTTGGATTTGCCAGTGAAGAGATCGGGGGTTTTTACAAGAATAGGTTTTACATTTAATCGGTGATCCCCAATGACCATTTCTGGTCCCAGGTTGTCGTGCAGCATTCCGGGAGGTCCCCCACCCAGGTAGCCAGGGAGTGAGGCAAGATCGGGGTCATGGGATGGGTGTGGAGAGCTGTCGCCATGTCCCTCCTCCGGTACCCATCCAGGGTTAGGTTTGTTCGCGGAGAGCTGGATCCTGACGCCCTGGAGCTCCTTCTCTAGCTTAACAGCCTTCTCTTTGAGTATCTTCCTTTTTTCATATGATCTGGAGAAGTCCTGTGACGAGGTCCTCCTTGCTTCTGGCGGCTGTGGGCCCAGCCTGCCCCTTCTCTTGATTCCTCCCTGCAGAGGTGGCTGGGCATGAGATGGTCTGGCATCTTCCGGTCTGGCTGTGGCTATCAGCATGACCTGGTAATTGCCTTTTCCATTGTTAATGTAGTCGGCGGCCTGTGTTTTAGCCTGATTAAGTAGTTCTCTGGTCATGACATCCTCATCTTGAGGGTTTATTCATTCTCCAACTGGCAGCTGGGCCTGGAAATGGGATATGTATTGATATTGGTCAGCAGCTAAATTAAGAAAATATTCCCATACTCCCTCTGGGGTGTCGGGGATCTCTGCCAACTCCCTTATCATCAGATCAGCTATTTGTATATACACTTTGATATTGTCCCACATGATTTCTTCTTCAGCTCTACTCATCATCAGTGAGGTCAATGCGGGGGTTTGAATAGCCAGATCCGAGGAAGGATTGAAGTGCATGGGAGAGAGCTCTGGCCCCGCTGGTGTCAGAGTTGATGCCTCCACTGCTGTTGGTGTCTCCTGGGGTTTGGATTGGGGGAATGAGGTCTCACTCGCTGGGGGACTCATCACCGCTGCTAAGAGCGCTGGTATGGTTGACAGCAGGGGCAAGGCGACTGGTGCTTGGGAAGGGGATGCGGGGGTCACCCAGAGGGGGCTGGGCGGACTTGTCAGGGGTGAGAAATGGAGAGGTGCTGCTGGAGGAGTGGTTGGAGGGGAAACACCCAGGGTTACAAAGTGCGCTTCCTGGGATGACTGGCTCATCTGTGAGGGTCGCTGTTGGTATGGATGATGATAATAGGCTGATATAGTCTGGGTAGACTGGGGGTTGGAGGGTATCACTGGACCTTCTTGCATGTGAGGGTCCAGCAGAGGGCTGGCTGGGTGTGCAGCTTCATACTCTTGAATTACTTGTTCGGTGCTGGTCCCTGCCCTGAACAATCCCTGCCTTCCTGGCTCATTGGTAAAAGTCATTGAGGTCCATGTGAGCATGGGATCGAGAGAGGGCTGTAGTGGTGTGGCCACAAGGATCTCCTCCAGGGGAATCAGTCAGGGGATTCAGGAGGGGCGAGGTGGGGGCAGTGCTGCTTGGTGGGAGGTAGGTGTGTTGGGTGTGGATGGGAAGGGGTGTCACTGGCCTAGGTGGAACCGCTCTTTCCAGGTCTTCATCGACCTCTGGGTTTGGAGGGAGGTCTGGTCCGAGTCCTGCCTTGCATGGGAAGACAACATCGAATCTGTTTAGGAAGGTGACGAGGGGGAGAAGACAAGTGACGAGGGCCTGGTAATAGTACCAGAGGATGGCTATCAGGGCTAGGAGCCCGAGGATGGCAGGGATGGTGAGGAGGACAAGGTTCGAGTTGGTGGTCATGCAGTCTCTTTCTTCATGGCAAGCATTAATATGCTGGGTATCAGGCTACCCACAAATTTTGCAAAAATAAAGCATTATTTGCAATCTAGACGCTGTATTGAGGGCTATAGTGGAGACTTCACACTGATAGCTTACTACTAGATTGGTTGTTGAGTTAACTGGAGTCAAAACAGACACAGGGACAGTACCTGGATGGGCCAACCCTCTATGCCTTTGAATCAGAAGACTATTCCCCACCTAAACAGACACACTAAGTCAAATCTAGGGGACACAGCCATGACAGCAGACCAAAAATGAAGTAAAACAAACATCTAGATCAGTCTCTAAGTCCTCAAAACAAAAGATAACTTATGAAAAGGGCCTCTACTGAAGTCAGGACAAAACCTAAGGTCATTGTCTATGATCTAGACCACCTGACAGCATTGCCCACAACTCTAGAAGATAAAAATAGGTGTACCAGGCATCGAGATGTTTGATGCAATCAATTCACAATCACGGAATACAATCTCAGTACCCTTGATCGATCTGGGAGATCAGCAGTCACCTCAGCAACTCGCGCACTGCTGCAAGGAATGAATAAGGAAGCCATGCAGCTCTCCGAGATTGAATAATGGAGGACCTATGGACTGGTGGGGCACTCCTAGATAATAGAATAAACCACAGGAGCTCTGAGACAATGAATAAACATCTTGGAATCATGCAATTCTTGAAAATACATGACTTGTTGTTTGTAAAATAAAGCTTGTATCATACCATAATGATCTAGATACAAGACCCCTATACCTAGATGTAGAATACTATAAATTACCACCATCTAGATGCATAACGGGAGGAAAGCATTTCCCCTTGTTTGTGCTAGTGGCTCATAGCTACCAAGTCAAATAAAGGATTTTATAAGTGCATGTCCTCGACTGTGTGAATAAGTTTTACAAAGTCAACCAAGTGAACAGCATCGATCTAGACAAAGTAGAAAAGCCTAGAGAACTTAGAATTTGAACAATCAAAGAATCTGTGTGCTCTAGAGTCTGTGTACTCTTTGCAAGTCTGTGTACTTGAAGTCAGGATCTGTGTATCCTTCATAGAAGTCTGTGTGCTTCTTTGTCTCAAGTCTGTGAACTTGTGTAGTCGGAGTCTGCGTGCTCTTTGTAGAACCAGTGTGTTCTTTGATTGTTTCGGTTTGAAAGTAAATCTAGATCAGCTTTTTAGTGCCTAGATGAAGTTATCTGAGTCTAAACAACTCAAATATACCTACAAAAATCCCTTTGCACTTATACCTCGCTGTCACGATAGTGTATCTTGTGTAAACATTTACAAAGCCTTGAATAGAAGTTGAATTCGAGACAAAACTATCAAATCTAGGTTAAGAGTGCTTCTACTGTACTCCACCTCGAACTTAATTGGTGATTTTGAGTGTGTGTGTGTTAGAGTGAGAGATAGACTCTAGATTGACAATCTAGAGTCAGGTTTCTTTTTGTGCACTACCCATCACTGAGCACATCAGCATGTAAGGAAGAGAGGGTGAGGAAGCCTCAAGCTAATTGTTAGACCCAACCTTCACGTGACTCCTAACAATGACAAACAACCAGTTACTTCGTGTTTGAGTATTCCTGGTGCTGCCACTCATCAGCACAAAGGTATGGCTAAGTTTTTAGTCGTAGCTTATGAGAGGGGATTTCTGCAGAGTCTTTTGAGTAAGTTGGTATTGATTTAACTTAGCTCGAGGCTGGGTTTTACCAGCGAGAGCTGTCCTACTTAAATACATGGTTCATATACTACTATTGACTGTTATTTAGGCACCGGTGTTTGACCAGTGAGAAGAGTCCAGGCATCAGCTGAGCAAGACGTATTGGTACATGCAAAGAGAGTCCTAAACTGAGCAAAGATAGGG
>JANDKJ010000208.1:0-15678 GCA_028551335.1 Armillaria sp. CMW 4456
AACAAAATGGAGATCAGGGATGTCATGGGGTGGCTTTCAAGGTGCATGGCCTTGTGCTTTATGACAGCCATGGACATACAATGAATCACCGATGCCCACAAAATGATATTCACTTCCATCAAAATATGGCCCCTCTCTGTTTCCTCTGGTTCCCTATGTGGTACCTCAGGAATGTTTCACAGACCTGGATAGATGTGGTGTGGCCATTTAATGCAAACACAGCCCCAAAGTATCATGGGAAACTCGGTACTTGTCAGCTTCAATTCCATGGAGAGGATGCCTGAATGGGCAGATTTGAAAGATCCCCACCCAATTTGGCGGTTGGATGGTTCAACCCAGTTGACCCTGAGACATCCTGTATATTCAGTCTGCCACATGAAAGTGGGCTTGTCAAGTATATCCTGGTTCATAGTTGGGATGACACAAATTTCCACTGGGTAGTCTGGTAATGCTGTATATGAAAAAATCAGTGCCAAAATCAAATAGGTTAATAAAATGAATTTACCATCCAATGTTGCCTTTTTACAACCCTGACCAGCAGTTTGAAGAATGGATGGCACCTTGTCAAAAAATCCCATGAATTCACCAAAGGAAATTGCTTTGGAAATTTCCCGGTCTCTGAGAGGTGTTTCATACTAAAGGCAATATTTTGAGTAATGGAGGCCTGTTGACACTTAAGGTACATACTGTAGAATTGGAACATTGGACATTGGCACTGCTGCTACTAGTCTAACAAATATTTTCAGTAATGGAGCACTGTTGACATTTGAAGTACATACTGTAGAATTGGAACATTGGCCATTACCACTGCTGCTACTGATCTAACCAATATTAACATTTCTGTTGTAAAGACATTGAATAACCATACTGGCCTGGAGCTGTGTTTCTCTTCTGTAGAGTGATTGGTAACACTACTTTTGTTCACTGAACCAGTCATTCCCAATGGCGAGTTGTTTGACATTGAAGGGGCTAACCTCTCTGGTCTCTTCAAAATCCTAATGTCTGAATGGGACTATGGACCTCGGTAAGCACTTCACAACTTTATGATTTAAAAAATTGATGCACTCCTACAGATGTGAAGGAAGTTTCTCCCAATCTATTTTTCCCTATTTCCTACAGTTCATACATTCAAAAGGCGAGTAGTATGAGCCAATCAATTCACATACCCTTTGATCCTCAACTTGATCTTGCCATTCCTGGTAAGCATAGTATGCCTCATCCTGGAGTATTAAAAACCAAAGTTCAGGTTTTTTTTGAACATACTGGCACACAATTGCTGTTCCTTTCTTCAAGCAGAGAGTATTGTATCAGTCATAGAGTTTGGTGCATGCATTTACATCACCAGATAAAATGTCAACCCAGTCATTGTTCAACACATCAAAGTCATTGACCCCAAATATGAAACCTTTCACATGGTGGTGGCCATTGATGATAGGCAGAAGGGTCTGCATAATGAGGTCTACAATGGAACTATGACTTGCCAGAGGCGAGAATTGAATTCCACATTGAATGTCCTAAAGATTCTGATGTCAGCATTATGGGAAATAAACATTTTTCAGCTTACAAAAAATGGGGTTCCATTTCAGCCTCCACTTCTTTTCACTTGGGCTATTACCTTGGCTTGTGGCAATTGTCCCTCCACTGCAAGTCTGTGGTATTTTTCCACAGACTGATCATAGTTTTGATGAGAATGGGAGTATCCAGTGATAAGGCTGGAAGGATTGTTCCTGTATTGTGATATTGCCACTAATTGACCTGATCACTGCATGTCTACAAAAGATGAACAAAAGAACTGAGAATGTTAAGGATTCTCACCATTGCACTGGGCACTTCTTATATTTTTGTCAATTGATACCACATCTGGTTGTACTTGATCATTATCTTGGAAAGTTGAGTTTCCCTTCCTGGGAATAAAATGGGATAATACCTTTTGTGTGCTGTTGACTCTCCACCTCTACATGGTAATCAACTTTTGCAAATCAGAAAATGAAGTAAAACTAATGTTTTCTCCTGGCAATGGTGTGGCAGTCATCACAGATGGTGAGGTCCACTGTCCTTCTCCCAAACCTATGGAGTGTTGCTGCTTGGTCTCCCTTTGGAGTTGCTGAGATGAGGAATCACTCCTCTTCAGGTTGGAAACAATACAGATCATCCCTGCCAATTGTCTCTTGCAGCGGTGGTATTGACAAAACTCTTATTCTGGGATCCCTGAAAATGTAAGTTCCTTGAGTGCTTCGTCCCATCAGTCAGCATTTCACAAAAAGAAATTTATAAAAATGTGTGTACATTCAGCTGTTCTGTGTTCAGGAGGCATATAGTGGAGTCAAAATTTTTGTACAAAAGAGGAGTTGGGAGGACATGTATAGGTAAGCAAGATATCTGTCTTTCAAACATATAAAACAACTGGCCTTATTTCCTTAACCAAAAATTCTTGAATTCCTTGCCTAGTGTATCAGACTGTTTGGTTGGCAAGGTTGTGTCCAAAAACCATTGGTATCATGATCCAGACAGCATGGGCACTGCATATGTCAGAACATGATGGGTGACAAATCTGGGGATCTTGCTGACATTGAAATGTTCTGGACGTATTTTCCATTCCTATGAACTTGTATAGGTCATTGAAAAGATTTTGAAAACAAATTATGAAAACTGCCATCATCAGCTATGCAATGCATTATACACAGTTGCATAACTTTGAAAGTGCAAACTGATGTGATAATCACAGTGAGATACAGAACTCAAAGGGACAACAGGGGCAATAATTCAGGAGAAAACATTTAAAGGTGATGTATTGCTTCCTGGCTCTGTTAATGTGATGACCATCTCAAAAACTCACTAATATATTGTCCTCCACTAATAACTGCAAAAGAAAACTCAATAACAGTTGTATTGAAGAAGTCGGTTGACAATCACTAGTCACTTGTCACTCCCCATCAAATTTGATGGCAAATGATGGGTGACAACATTGGTGAGAATGTATTCTGAGGTCCATGTGAAGTACAAAACATATTGAGTGCTACTTTGCATCTACCACAGGATTGTCAACTTGGGAGAATAGGACAAAGAATGAGAATGCACTCATTGTCCAACAAAGATTGTAGCAGTCTTCACAAACAGTTAATGCCACACTGAATTTTCCAAAAGTATGTTGATAATTTTGGCTAGAAGTGCTGACTATTTGAAATTGGTTGTCCAGAGATTTGAAAATGTATGGGTTTCCAAGAGCATCCCATCTTCTGCAACTTTTGCATTCACAACAATTTGATGCTTCATCCTGTGGTCAACTTTTTGAGAAATGAAAATTGCAAAAAGGGCTGTACCAGCAGTGATCTTGCTTTCAGCAGGCATTGAAGTGACAGGCATTGAAGTGAAATTGTAAAATGAAGAAGTGGAAATATGTCTTTAAGATGTTATAAATATGTTTCATTAAAGTGCAGTGTCTTTCGTTCAACATTTTCAAAGACATAAGAATTGGGGGTTGATTTACTTTGGTTGTTCCAAATGAGATATAGAGCATATGTCTTAACATCCTTTACAGCCCCTGCCATCAGGATGCCACACCACACCATTATGGATATGAAATACTTGGAATCTTTTTGAAGAAAATGTCTGATAGATTTTTCATTACCATATAAACTTTGTTGCTAAGATGTAAGTTCTCTAGACATTGAATATAAAATTCTTCTGTAAGAGTTTCAGAACTGTGAAGTTGCAAACTTCACTGTCCCCCATTGAATTCAATGGCAGAATAGAGGCAACGACCAGGGTGAGAACACTGTCAATGCTGACACATGGATTATTCCATCTTTATTTTGACAACAATGTTTTAAAAACAGTAGGCATATATTAACTGTTGCATATGGCAACTGAATAAAATGATCAGTTCATTTGAAGAAAATCCGGCGACACCATGCAGCCACAGTCATTGCCCATCAAGCTCAATGTTGGAATAGACATGGGTGAGAATATGTCAATGCCATCATTATGATCCCTCACTCTCAATGTTTGAAGACAATTATAAAAAAGTGAACATATATTAATTGTTGTGTACAGCAACCAAAGAATAAAATAAAAGTATCAGTCTGTTTGAAGGAAAATACAGTGACACATACCCAACCTCCATTATTGTTCATTGAACTCGATGGCAGAAGAGGGGTAATAAGGCAGAAAATAAAATGTCAATACCCATGTAATGAAGGCTTCCTATCCATTTTTGAGAACGACTGTGTATGGGAACTGAAGAACCAAATAAAATGATAGGTCCATGCAAAGAAAAATCCAGTGACATGGAACCTAGCCACTGTTATCGCCCATCAAAGTCAATGGCAACTTTGGTGTGGCAGCATGAGCAAGAAAGTATAAATTGGCATATATGTCTGAATGCATTGGTAATTTTTCTTCAAGTCCATTATTCCTGGCTCAACAACATCAGGAAATGAGCAGTGATTGCAAAAAATGCATTCGCAAATTACCTTTCAATTTTGGACAATCAGGGTATAGGAAATATCACATATGTGAAAACCCTATTTATGACATTGTCACCCCATGTAAAGGAGAATTCATCAAATGATATGTGTAAGTGAAAACATAGCCCTAGATTACCTCACTGTCTTCACACCACCCTCTGCACATGTAGGAGAACTTTGTCCATTTCGACCATGTGGAATAAGATCAAAACAATTTTATGTAAGAACTGACTACTGTGTTGGGCAATGTTTCCTGTGATTAGTCCATGCACTTTCTGACCACCAGATGTAATAGCATATTTTCAAACTTGCCCAAACATATTAGAGGTTCTTTCACTAAGTACATAAGTGACACCTTCATAAACCATCCTTTTTCCAATAAAGACCATTCCTGTGGCATACATTCTGCACCTCTGCTAATGACCCCACCATACTGCACTGTCCTTGGCCCTACAAATTATGAAGATGCAATGCTGGCTCAACTGGGCATTTACCAAAAGGATGCATGAGTCCACTATGATGTTAGATGGGTCTAATAGCTACTAATCCCATCTAGTGTAAAATTTGTCTGGATTAAAAATGGAACAACTGCCAAGAACTGGCCTCTTGCTGTCTATTGTTCCACAGAATGGCAAGCTACTCTTCTAAATGGGGAATTAAACACATTTATCCAACTTCATGCACCAGAGGACCCAACTGTGTTTTCAATGTCTCTTCATACATGGATGAAATGGCCAGTCATCACCACTGCTTTTGATTCTCCCAGAAAAATTTTCTGGTCAGTAATTTATGGGAGGAGGTGTGGGGTATACTACAATGAGTACATTTGCCTTAAGATATCATTGACTGCATTACAATGAATATCATACTAGGTTGTTAGCACAAAAACAGCTGGATGAATCCCATCCAGAATTCCATGCTGCATATGGATTTCAAAACTTTGAGGATGCTCCACTTTGTTAAATGTCATGCTCCAGCATTCAACATCAGCTTTTTGCTTGCCTTCCATGTGAAATTTCTTCTGCAGCCTGGTTCCCAACAACTCCATCTCATCACCCATGACTTCCAATCCCTGATGTCCCCTCTCCAGCCACTCCAACTCATGGTTCCAAATTTTCGACCAAGATGTCACAAATGCCACCTGTCTCTAACAGCAGGTCTAAAACCATGACAAAAGGTGTGTGCTTTTTTCAATAACCTTTTAGCCAAACTGATGGAATCAAGACAAAAATGTTATATCTATTCAGAATGATGTTTTTGTGACACCATGTAAGTCACCTGCATGACACCCATCGGTGAACTCACATATTATTAGACACTTCCTCCAAAAAGTGTTATTGCAAAAACTGTTATAAAGGTTCTGTCCCATCATGATTCAGTACACCATTATGACTTCCCAAAGTTCTACATAGTTATTTACAAGTATGCCAATACCCTGAAGATCTTGTGTCATTGTATTTGGAAGAAACAGAGTCAAGGGATGACTTTGTTGAAAAATTGTCAATAAAAGGTGTTCACAAAGAAGCTGGCACACTCATATGGGACATGTATTTTGATCTCCTTGAAGGACTATTTTAACTATGTACTCTTTGCAGTTTCTAAAAATTTTTGCTTTTTTTTATAATGATGTGAAAGTTCCCCAACAATTTCAGTACTGTTGATGAGGTGATCAGATGCTTTAGTGATCTCCAAATGTAAACTGGTGAATAGTTGTCAGATACTTCTGGAATATTGCCTTGTGAAGAACCAAAATAGAAATAGTGGTGTCTCAGCTTTGTGTCAGTATTACAGAACAACTAGTTTTGTTCATAAGTCACTCCTCAGGTGTGTTGTATGTTTGTGGATGAGTTTTGTGAGTACCTCCATACTCATGTTGATTCCACCAGCAAAACACTATGTGTATTCAGGACTGGATGAATCAGGCTGTCCTATGTTGACTGGCTTATCATCTTTGTTGGGGGACTTCTCTCTAGTCTCATGAGAAGTTACTACAGATTCCAACACTCTGAGTCACCTTTGGTCTCTATTATCTGGTCTGTTGTGTGTTGTAAAACTTGGAAACTGGATGGAAAGGAAGATGAGATGTATAAAATGAGCTCCTAATTGTCTAGGTATGGGCCTGCATCAATGTTTCTGTGGCTATAGCAGTGCAATAGCAGGTCTCATCTTTATTTCTGGGTTCCTCAGCTTTATCTGGTTATGTCTTGGCTTTATCTGTGACAATTCTTTTCATCCTAATTTCTATAAACTGTCAATCTTTGTCAAAACCATACTTTGTTTCTTTTGTCCAGTCCTATCTCTTGTCAAATCGATTCCTATAACTGGTCAATACTATTTCCTGTGAAGCTCACACTAGAGCTGCTCTATATCTGTCAATTTGTCAATACTAAATCTGTTCAAAACCTATCCTTGCAACACTCGCAATAGAGCTGCCCCATAACTATCCAATACTATTCATCTGCTCTTGATGCCCAAATGGGTTCACTAATGTCTTGTGAAACTGAAAACTGGTAAAACTAATCTGATCTTGTGAAATTGAAGCTAATCCTTTCCTATAAAACTAAAAGAGGTGAGTACTGCATGGTTATCACTTACTAACACTGAGCAGATGCCAGTAATGAAGTAAAACAATGATGAGAGTCAAGGTTTTAAGTTGATGGATGGTTGTGAAGTGTCTTGGCTTTAACTACTTCAAGCTCAGCTGTGTGGCAAACAAAATCACTATTAAAACTTGTACTATTGGTATTGTCGAAGCTGGGTGAGTTACTGAGGTAAATGAATTGATGTGTGTATGTGGGGGAGCAGAATAGAGAGAGTAACTACTGTAAAGTATGAAATTACCATGTTTATATAGTAAGATATAAATAAAATGGTGTCCATGTGGTATATCTGAAGGGCTATGCATTAGCATGTGTTTCTGACCTTCTGACTATACAGCAAGTCTTGTGCATTGTCTTATTCATGTCTGCACCTTTGATTTTCATAGTTCCAGCATTAGACTATGCCTTATTTGTGGTTTCAGAGTTGAGAACAATGGCTGGAAATGACTGAGTACTGCCAAAGTATCATGTGCATCGACATCTCATTGTTATACAGCAATAACCAATTAATTCCAAAGTTGCCAAAGAGTGTTCTTGCTGTGGAAATCATCAAATTGCTGTAATGAAGCCCCTATGATCACTGGATCAATGTCAAGAGGCTCCACTTGCATGGCTGCACCTGTGCACTTTGATGCAGTGATGCTGGAGATGTTGGCAATGCACTCTAGGTCCTATTCTGGTAATGGCAGCACTAAATCCATGGATTTAGGTCAAAAATGGAGTTGTCAGAGTATTGCCAAGGTATTGGCATTGGAAAAGTGTCGGAAAAGCCCTATAAAGTATATATGGGTGTGTGTGGAATCATTGGTTTGCTGAAAGTCCAGTAAAGAGAGAAATCTGTGAAATTGGAGCATACAGAGCCCTGAGGCTCATCACTGGGTTGCAGAAGCTGGCTGGGTTGCATCCTAAATTGGCAGGCATGGCAGATGCCCCCTAGATTTACATGTGTGTGCACTCTTTTTTTTTTTTTTTTGAATCAGTTTATTAACATGCAACAAGCAGACTGGTACTAAGACACATGGGCAACTGCCACAGTTGCCAGTCTCCCTTCTTCCATGTTCAGCATTCCTTCCAGCCTGGGTTGTAATTGGCAGTGTGTATAGCACATGGTGTAGGTGGTGTGTAGAGATGGGTTGAACCTTGGATTGGGTGTTCCTTCTTGCTTAAAACCTTAAAGGACCACAAAGATAAACCCCAGGCCTTCCAGTACTTGCAGTCTCCAATGTCTTTACCACCCCAATGATGATGCATCTATGTTGCTGACAACATCCACCAATGTCAGTGTCCATTGTTTGCATCCTCTCCATTGGACCTGGTATGCACCTATCCATCATTGCTTGCCTCTGTGCTCACATTCCCACAGTACATCTGCACTACTTGCAAACATGGTATCCACTCACATGTTGACTACATTTCTGAGATAGTCCTTCACTATCCCCTGACTCAATGTGTCACATGTGTTCACAGGGTATGCTGCTCGACATTACCCATGATAACTGGGGCTCACACTGCCTGTCATATAGATGCCTACGATGCAGCTGTGCACCTGCAACATTTGGCTTTGCAATCACCCCACTACCAAGAATGCACATTGTTCTTGGGCAATCATGAACCAGGATTTACTGGATAATAATGGCACTTTCCATGGTCTTGCTGTGAGTAGCTTTTCCAATGTCAGCATCAACTATCCATACACATTCATCTCTAAGTCCTTTTCTCAGGACATGAACCTGATTCCAGTCACTGTGCCTGTTTCCTCTCCCAGTCCCCATGCACCTACTTCTGATGGCCAACAGGATTACACCTCCCATGCTCCCCTGGCATTGGCAGGAGAAGATATGTACTCAGGCACATCATCTGGTAATCCATCAGCCATCACTCAGGCTCAAGCTTATGGCTCAGCTGATCACTTTGTCCAATATACCAGTGTGGATTATTCCATGAACAATCTCTACAATTGTCAGCCAGATGATGACATGACAGTGATATGCTGGGTATCAGGCTACCCATGAATTTTGGAAAAATAAAGCATTATTTGTGATCTAGATGCTGTATTGAGAGCTATAGTGGAGACTTCACACTGATAGCTTACTACTAGATTGATTGTTGAGTTAACTGAAGTCAAAACAGACACAGGGACAGTACCTGGAATGCCTTTGAATCAGAAAACTATTCCCCACCCAAACAGATGCACTAAGTCAAATCTAGGGGACACAGCCATGACAGTAGACAAAACATGAAGTAAAATGAACATCTAGATCAATCTCTAAGTCTGCAAAACAAAAGATAACTTGTGAAAAAGACCTCTACCGAAGTCAGGACAAAACCTAAGGTCATTGTCTATGATCTAGACCACCTGACAGCATTGCACACAACCCTAGAAGATAAAAATAGGTGTACCAGGCATCGAGATGTTTGAGATGATTTATTCATGATCATGGAATACAATCTTAGTACCCTCGATCAATCTAGAAGATCAACAGTCACCTCAGCAACTCATGCACTGCTGTGAGAAATGAATAAAGAAGCCATATGGCTCTCTGAGATTGAATAACAGAGGACCTACAGACCAGTAGGGCACTCCTAGATAATAGAATAGACTGCAGGAGCTCTGAGACAGTGAATCAATGTCTCAGAATCACTCAATTCTTGAAAACACATGACTCATCATTTGTAAAATAAAGCTTGTATCATACCATAATAATCTAGATACAAGACCCCTATACCTAGACATAGAATACTATAAATTACCACCATCTAGATGCATAATGGCAGGAAAGCATTTCCCCTTGTTTGTGCTAGTGGCTCATAGCTACCAAGTCAAATAAAGGATTTTATAAGTGCACGTCCTCAACTGCATGAATAAGTATTTACAAAGTCAACCAATTGAAAAACACCGATCTAGACAAAGTAGAAAAGCCTAGAGAACTTAGAATTTGAACAATCGATGAGTCTGTGTGCTCTGGAGTCTGTGTACTTGAAGCCAGAATCTGTGTATCCTTTGTAGAAGTCTGTGTGCTTCTTTGTCTCAAGTCTGCAAACTTGTGTAGTCAGAGTCTGTGTGCTCTTTGTAGAACCAGTGTGTTCTTTGATTGTTTCGGTTTAAAAGTGAATCTAGATCAGCTTTTTAGTGCCTAGATGAAGTTATCTGAGTCTAAACAGCTCAAATATACCTATAAAACTCCCTTTGCACTTATACCTCACTGTCACAATAGTGTATCTTGTGTAAAACATTTATAAAGCCTTGAATAGAAGTTGAATTCGAGACAGAACTATCAAATCTAGGTTAAGAGTGCTTCTACCGTACTCCACCTCGAACTTAATTGGTGATTTTGAGTGTGTGTGTGTTAGAGTGAGAGATAGATTCTAGATTGCTCTGTGAGGGCCAGATATGTTGAAAACCAACCCCATGATTCAACCTATGACAGTATTATTTTCAACCTGCTAAGTGCTGATAATCAACCTAAACCTGTCACTTTTTCCGTAGGTTAGAAAGTGACCTATTTAGGTCACATTCAACCTATGCTAAAACTGAATTAAAATTTTATTATATCACTCTATATTAGGTCCTTACTTAGGTTGTTCTGAATCAACCTTTCGTTAGTCACTTTGTTAGGTTGCTCAATCACTCTTTTCAGGGTGAACAGATACCATAGCAGATCTAATAATTCCTGATGCATGTGTAGCTACTCAATTTGAAGTGGTTAACATTATGGCATCTACTACATACAAAAAGTATAATAATAGTAAAAACAGTCTAGATACATGCCCCCTCTTAGATCACTAGTCAGTGGGACACAGATAAACATGATCAAGAGTGAATGATACAGTATTTGGAAATGGCCAATACCCCTTACACATAGTGAGAATACATATGGCCATACAGTAGACAACTCACATTGAAGGATATGGCCTTCATGTTCTGGCTTGAGAGGAAAGACAGAGTGACACAACAGTGAACTAGGAATTCTACATGGTGTACAATCTCAGTATATGAGCAAACCTGAGAGAATAATAATGCACCATGCAGCTTGCAAAGAAAGCCAAGCAATAATGTTGCACAAATGCAAAGATGCTGACAGGAGATGAAGTGGGAGAAAAGGAAGAATGAGAACAAAAAAAGTGCTAAGTTCAACATACATGTGATCATGCATGCATGAACCATTCCTATTTTGGGAATACATTCTTGACTTGCTCTGCAATTCCTCTATCTTTGCACCTGGTCAACAAAAACTTGAAACATTTTTTATTACTATGGTGTATTCTGTTAGATTTTGTATAGATGATGAATAATTGAGGCTACTTATAAAATGACCTAAATCAAAATCAACCTATTTATTAGGTTGAAAATTACCAACCAAAAAAGTAACCTAAAATAAGTCCAGAAAGAGACTCAAAATTGTCACACATCTATTAGGTTGGAATAAATGACCTATGGTGAATAGATTGAAAAATATCAACCTAGCAGATGACCTAAATATGGGTACAGCTGATTTTCAGCCTGGTCTAGGTTGATTTTCAACCTGTCCTAGCTTCATAGTGTTGACAATCTAGAGTCAGGTTTCTTTTTTGTGCACTGCCTGTCACTAAGCACATCAATGGATGAGAACTTGTCTTACAACAATCATTCCAATATGATCTACCCTCCAGTGTCCCCAGCCTGGTCAGGATCATATGCCTGATCCATGCATCTGACAGTCTCAATACCTCTCTGATATCATCCTGCCTGAGAAGATTCATACCTATGTGATCCTTACACCTATTCCATTGAATACTTCCCAAAAGTCTTTCTCTTGTGCTATGTCTACTCACTTCATGCTTTATTGATTGTTACTTCAATGCAGCTAGTCCTTGTTGATATACCCCATTCACTTGTCATCTTTGTCATGTATACAGCCAGTTCTGTCTGGATACCCACATCAATTCAGAGCTATCTGTTATTCTGCTTTGTGGTAGATATTTACAATGCTATCCATTTACTGTCATCTGTGCAGAGGAGGTCCAAGACAATTGTTTTATGTTATGTGCTGACATGCTTATGTTACCAAAGAGCACTGGCTTTTGTGGATATATCATTGACCTCATCATGGATGTTTTCCTCATTGCATCACGGTCCTTCTCTCATATCAAGTAGCTATACACTTAGCTGTGTCAATGAATTGCAGAGTGGCATGCCCACTGGGCTGCCATGATACAATATTGGTTCATGAGATGATGGCTGTCAAGTTCCCTCTTCATCTCCCTGCTTTGGATCCACTGGTGGTGAGAGATCTGCTATCTAATCAACTCAAGACTCCAAACAAAATTGTGGGAAAGAAAAGGTATAGGTGGGTGGGTAGCGACATGACAAAGCTCATGAGTGCATCATTGCTCACAGAGCATGAAATATGACAAGCTCTGTATACCTTCAATGTCAAAAGCACATTCCTGAATGCACCATTGAGCAAGAACTCTTCATGACATCAGATCCTGGGATTTCCACTCAACTGCTTTCATCACTTTCAAATGTGCTGAAGGCCTGATATGGCTTGGATCTGTGTTCACATGAATGGTCATAAATAGTTATCATCTGTCCTATGGACAATTGGTCATCACACCCTCTAAATGCTGCCATGATTAGTGCCTGTTGGAATATTCCAATCCTCATCCCACTGTCACCTCCCCTTCATGGTTCCAGGATCCTCCTAATTGTAACCAGTACATGATGGACGAAGTTTAACTGCATGAATTGGCCATGACAATATTATACCTCTCATATGCAGAACTTGGCAAGAGGTTTACAATTATAGGACATGTCTGAATGGTACTTGTTACCTAGGGATCTATATTGAACATACCAACTTAGTGAAAGCTATGGATATCCCAATGAGACTTTGTTCCATCTACTTGAGATGCCAATGGCATGAGACTATCCACAAATGAAATCCCCAGTTCCAATGCATAACAAACTCCACCAATTGACAACACACACCAAATGCAAAGTAATGCCCAGATAAAGATATGCTCTTGTTCATCAAAGACTCATGAGTTCCCTTACACACTAGACATTAGCTTGTGGACTGGCATACCTGCCAAGGCTCTTGGAACAGAAATCTGATTCAGAGAGAAAACATCTACTGGCAGTGAAGAACATCCTCTGTTAGGGGCAGCAACTGAGGTCGTACACCATCAAATATTGTGACCTGGCACAAGAACTCTGGGTCCAGATATAACTTCATGCTTAATGTGGTCTTCATTGACTCAACTCCTGACAGATGTCATCAGACTAAAAGCATATCTGGATTTGCTGTTTTTCTGGCTATGGCTCTAATAAATGGTCCAGCATTAAACAAAAGACAATTGCCCTCTCTTCTACAGAATCCAAATACCTGGGATTAACACACATTCTGAAAGTTGTCTATGGATGTGCCTGTTCTTAGGTCACCTACAATTGCCATATACCCTCCCTTTTCCCATTCTTGCAGATTCACTTGGTGCACTCAAAATCATGTCGTCAAAATCCAATTCACCACACCTTAAACATGTCGAAATTCACTTTCATTTCATCAAACAACACTTACAAGACAACAAATTTGCTACATATTGGATTCCAACACTTGACATGACCACAGACATACTCATGAAACCACTCACTCATGCACTTCATTCCAAACATGTCAACTACCTAGGACTCATTCAATGCTCATAGTCCCACTGCTGGGGGTGTGTTGGATGATAGGATGTATGGACTTATTGGTGAGCCTCATGATCATACATTCAGACTGTTTGTGTTAGACCCAACCTTCACGTGACTCTAACAATGACAAACAACTGGCTACTTCACACTCGAGTAACACCGGTGCATCAACCTGTTAGCGTGAAGTTGAGACTAATGTCTTGACTCTTTGGCCTTTGAGTATGGAGTGAGTTCCGAGTAAGTTGGTATGAATTAACTTAGCTTGAGGCTGGGGTTTTACCAGCGTGAGCGGTCCTACTTAAATACACGAATCGTATATCACTGTTGTACACTATTTAGGTGCTGGTGTTTGGCCAGTGAGAAGAGTCCGGAATGTCAGCTGGATGAGTCGTAATAGTACATTGAAAGAGAGTTCCAAGAATGGCGAAGGATAGCATAGATAGCGAGCGAATCGAACAGAGTTAGACGAGTAGAAGGAGCAAGGCACTGACTGAGCGGCTAGACGATGTGTCTGGGGTTAAGGTAGGGATAGGGGCGGTCTCGTGACGCAATTAGGGGTTAAAATCGTGACATTACCCCCCTGTTAAGGCAGTCGTCCCAACTGCTGATGCAACTAGACATTGTTGTGATTTTATGAAGTCGGTTATTGTGTCAGCTGCATGCTCGAGTAGATCTTCTCTGACCCATTGGTTTTCTTCGGCAGAGTAGCCTTTCCACTTCACTAGATAATTGGTTACTAGTCGTGATGGCTCGTTCTTCTTTCCCCGGACTCGTCTTTGTCTGCTATCAACGATTGCTTCTACCTCATATTCTTCCTCGTCATCAATAATTTCTGGTGGTGGTGGTGGTATCGCTTTTTGGGATGGAAATGCTGGTGCGATATAAGGTGTAAGCAGGGACTTGTTGAAAACTGGGTGAATGCACCATGTAGCAGGTAGCTTCAGTTTATATGCGGAGGCCCCTATGGCGGCGAGGATTGGGAATGGTCCTATGCATTTGTCATCAAGCTTTTTCTTGGGTCATGGTAGGTGTAGATTTGTTGCGTCTAGCCACACCTTGTCGCCTACGTGGTATTGGGTGGACGGTTGTTTGTGATGGTCGTAATTGGTCTTCATCTGTTGTGCGGCCTTCTCCAATGCCGCCTTTGTTTCATCGTGTATCTTCTTCATCTTGGTCGTGAATTCTGTGGCCACAGGTATCCTGGCTCCCCAGGGGGCATCGTCGGCAACTACTCGGGGGTGGCACCCATAATTGATGAAAAACAGGCTCTTCCCAGTCGCCGAGTGTACGCGGTTGTTATGTTGGAACGCGGTGAGGGGTAGCCAGTCTGTCCAGTCGTTTTGTCGGTGGTTGATGAAGAGTCGTAGGTATTTTTCGACTTCTTGATTCGTGCGCTTGGTCTGTCTGTCGGTCTGGGGATGGTATGTGGTGGAGGGGTTGTCTTTGATGTCGAGGAGTCAGTATAACTCCTTAAGGAATTTCGAGATGAATTGGGGTCCTCAGTTGCTTATGACCTTCATGGGCATGCCATGATGGGCGTATACGTGGTCTCGTAGTATCTTGGCCCATCCTTGTGATGACAGCTCGGAGTCGCATGCGACCAGGATGATCTGTTTGGAGAATCGATCGACAATGAGGAGGATGGTGTCATTCCTGCTCGACTTGGGGAGGCCTGTCATCATGTCGACTGAAATGTGGGCCCAGGGTTCAGTCGGTATCTCGTTTGGGTGTAGGGGGGCCGGTTTGGGACGCATTATCGTCTTGGTTCTTTGACAAGCTTCGCACCCCTTTACATACCTTTCGACATCCTTTCCTAGGTGCGGCCACCAGTAATCGCGTTGTACGAGCTCTTGGTTTTGGCGATCCCAGGGTGTCCGGCGGTGTGTGATGTGTGTCGGTGGTGGTAGGAGATTATGTCCCCCCGCAATGTGGTTGA